>VDFB02257730.1:0-219028 GCA_007258455.2 Sequoia sempervirens | reverse complement strand
TTGCAGACTTGCAATTGGCATATCAGTCAGTCTACTTTGAGGAAAACAAGCAACATCTGTTTGCTTCGAAAGAACAGCTAGCATACAAGGTGAAAGCCCATGATGTCCATTCAGTAGAATTGATTGACTACCGACGGGTTGTCACAAATATTATAAACTTCACAACAACGTTGGTAATATCTTTCCCTCGCATAGAATATCAACGCGAGGGAGGAGAATACATTGAGATGGTTACGGTGCAGAATTAGTTCAGAGATGTCATCCGCAACACCTTCCTTAATGATCCAAATGGTTGCAAGTTGGCCAATGTGGCAGCTTTGTCTACCAAGTTCGATGAGGCAGTTGACCAGTGTATAGACTTCTAGCATCAGCTCATGACAGGCGAAGTAATGCTCAAGTGCCACGTCATCATTTTGCAGAGCATTAACTACCCAGAGGCTGAAGAAGTCAACGAATGGATAGAAACACTATTGACTAGTGGTGAGTTGTAAAGGCACCAAGAAGGACGTCCTACCCTCCAAATGGCATTTATGATACTTGAAGTTGACTTCATGCTTCTTTCCAAGTCAACTCAAGAAGACATTAAATGTAATTGGAGTTAACTTGATGCCCCTTTCCAAGTTAACTCCACATCCTACAAATCATGCATTGTCAGATCCCACTAATTAAGGATGTCTAATTGGCTTCCATAATTTGTGGATCTAAGATCTCCACTAAACGTGGATGTCTATTTTGGAGGCATACTTTGTATTAAAGTTCATCTTTAGTTTAGTTTCGATCCAAGCGAAGTACTCCGAGTTAACTTTGTTCAGAAACTCAAGGGTAGGCAACCCTAAAATCTCCTTGAGTTAACAATGGTCTTGCCAATGGCCAAGATTTATTCTGTTGGCGTAACAACTAACACCTCTGGAGTATAAGTTGGTATGGACAGCAATGCACACTACGCAATGAGTGCTCTTCAAATTAGGAGGGGAAGCTCCCTCGTTATGCTTAACAAAAATGCTTGGAAAGGGAAAAGTAATCTAAACTATCTCCTGTCTTTTTGTCTCAGTTGTAGAGGTACAAGGCTTTCACGAAAACTCTATACGTTGCAGCTAAGTATTTTATGGTTTCACTTAACTACAACTCACAAAACTAAGTAACTTAAACTATCCAATCCCCTCAAGAATTTAGAGCATGAGGAAACGGAGCGGGAATGATTATCTGACGATAAGCCGGGTATGGACTCACAACGTGAAGGCAAGGTGGCACAACTATCTGCTTGTCTGAATAGGCTTATTGGAAACAACAATATACGATAAACTAGGTACAGATTCTCAACTTGAAGGCAAGGTGGCACAACTATCAGCTCAATCTGAATAAGTTTATTATTCACACACATCACATGATAACCAAGTACAAATTCTCAACTTGAAGGCAAGGTGGCACATCTATTAGCTCAATCTGAACAAGTTTATTGAACACAAAACAGAGTCGATCTAACTAAGGAAAGAATTCACCATTATAATTGCATGAAACCCAAGTGGCATAAAAATTCATCATAATAGCAAAAACGCATGAACAGATACAAAATGAGCAATATTGAAGGCAAGGTACGCACAACATATATTTCTCTCGTGCAAAAGTTATGTACAAATGAGCAAAAGCTCTTATTTATAGACATCGAAAGGTGTAGGGAACCCTAAAATCACCTTGAGTCAACTACAGTCTTGCAATGCGCGGGTGCTAAACCTAATAAAGGCTTCGTTAGCGGGCTACCATCGATTGGCAAGGCATCTAATCTAAAAATGGACAATTGTTGCAAGCATGCAGGTCATATTAACATGTTAACTGTAACACTACCATTAGTTAACGTAAACCCTAAATAAAACTCCAAGTGAATAAAGTTGATCTCAGAATAAATATGCATCAGATGAGACAGCGAGTTAACTTGAGAAGGTAACGTCAAGTTTAACTCCTGTGTATAACGTCTTTTCTGAGAGGTGGGAACTGAAGTCTACTGGCCGTGATCTCAAGCAACCAATTCCTCAACAAGATTGTTAACTGCATCACTGTCTGGAGCTCTTATACTCTATCAAAGAATGCTATGCCTACGCAGCATGTCCTCACCAGCTGTGATCTAGGACTGAAGTTCACCTCTGCTCCTTGTTGCTTCATCGAATAACGCTGACATGACTGTAAGTTGATTAATCTTACAACCAACAGTCTCCCCACTGAAAATAGTATGAATGAGTGCTTGGAGCTCTGATTGAACATCGGTAAGCTCAACGTAAGCACCACCCTCGATTTGATATTGACACGGCAAGCGAGATACTAAGGTCCTCACAAACCGGAGTGCACTAGTAACGTGCTCTCTACTCTCAGCCAACTCTGACGCCATTGTTTCCTCTATCTTTTCCTTGGCTGTGATGCAAGGTAGATAGCTTCATGTCTTACGCATGCGTTGATTCATATGCCATACTTTCGGGTGAGCAATCATAATTTAGATCAGGGTCAATAATTGCCATGTCACTCCTCATCTTAGAGGCGAGCGGAGCTCTAGATGCGATAGCCATGGCCCGATATAACTCTGTAAACGCCGACGGCCTCTAACCAACGACTCCTCCTCCCTTCCTCCAACCTTCCATATGCAACCCCTAAGTGATTAAGTTATTTTTATTCTATTTCAGGCTCAAGCATATTGGGGGAGTGTGGTGGTAACTCCGGCACAGCCTGGAAGCTAGAAATATACTAGCAATTTGTCTGATTTAAATGTGAGGGGCGCATATCTTCTCCGTCCTTCAACATTCTATCCCTGGCACTGTCTGTAGCAACCTATAGGAGATCAACCTGAGTCTGGCGTGTGCTACGACCAAGGTTGACTGTGATAACCTCGAAGTCCTAAGATTCCAACTCGTCCAAGCTCTTCCCCTGTGGAGGTATAGCAGTCTCGACGACGATCTCCATATCAATATTCCTCTCCACGTGGACCATGTTCTTGATCCTCTTGTCTGGCGCATCCTGATAAACCTGATCAAAATCTGAATGATTAAGAACATAGGATGGCTGCCTCCTCTTCCTTCCCAGTTGCGCCTCAATCCAAGACTGGTCTCAGCTAATGCTACTGGAAGGATTTGTACTAGCAACAGGAGGTTGTGACGAGAGTGAATATGTAGAAGAACCACTGCGAGATGGAGAGTCTAAATCCAATTCAATATGAATTGGGGCTGGTGACTGCTCCGGAACTGGTATAGGAACTTGAGGCTAAACCTCAGGCACTGGTGGATTCTGAAATGGCCTATGAACTGGCTATGTGATGGGCTGTCTATCAGGCTCTGTGTGTGTATCAATAGCGATTAGCACACCTTTTGGTGATTGACGAAAGCCTTTCTTTGGGAGGGTTACTCCTCTTCTTGCTGGTTTGACGAGGTAAGAAGGATGCCATTGGTGACTACGCTCTGAGCTTGCTACCCTCCCGGTCTTCTTCTTTGGCGAGGTAAAGTATCACATTGAATAAGCTGGCCTCTCCTTTCTTGTTGCATACCCTTGGCGTGCCAATCAGCTGGCAAGGCGTGTGTCAGCACTCTTGAGAAAACTGGAAGAACTTTACTCCCTCATCATCGATAGACCTCACATCTTCTAACAGAAAATAGAAATTTGTGAGAGAGAGAGCTGACCATGGAGTCGTTTTGCAAACCTAAAAGTCGTCCATGATTTGCCCAATAATCCTCCATAGAAGGCTCATGATATCTCGTGATTAGCAAGGCAAGTTAGTAATATTAAAAGATTGTGAAGCACGAGCCTCAACAAGATGCCGGATGATATTTCTGAGCTCTTTGTCTGTAATTTTAGCATCAGCGTAGGTCTTGCACGATACGATTTCAAGCGAAAAGGAAAATTGGCAGCTGGTCTATGCTTGCGATGCAAATGACGATGAACATCATGCAACTGCCTCAGGAACTCCATTAAAACTGTCTTATCCGAAGGATAACGTGGAAGCATAGCTGGATTTCCTATAAATCCATATACTTGGATGTAGGTGTATGTCGGGAACTGAATAAACCAATCTGCCCAACCATCCATTGCTGCTCTAGCAACCGCCGAGATACGAACGTGAAACTCCCGGTCCAAATTTCTCACTGTATAAGTCAGGAAAGCCTTGTGAACACACTTGAAATGACTTTCCTGACTTATACACTTGAACACACTTGAACACACTTGAACACACTTGAAATGTCAAAAATGCGAAAATCTGACTTCTACTCGACCATGCAAAGAGTTTTCAGTTGAGAAAATTAGAAACTCAAGAACGGATGCTTTGGAGTTAAAACTTCCTGAAAAATCAAGCGCATGAATTTAATTCGAGGAAGCTATATAGAAATGATCCAGATGTTCAGACTTGTCAATTTTGCCAACTTCAAGAACATGCGAATTGAATTTTGAGAGAAATTTGAGAACCAAAGAGGCAAAAGACATTTTTTCTGTGTTCTTTTGTGAAAATCGCCCCTTATTCTTCAAATTTGCTGATGAATGTGAACTTGAACCTGCAAAGAAATTTGTTTGATGCAATCGCCACTGGAAAATGATGATGAATTCGCCCAACCTGTGAAAATTCGCCTTTGCTCTGAAGAACTACGAATTTGCTCAAGCTAAATGATTGATTAATGATAGGCACCATGTTTAAATAAAGAGAATTTGCACCATATTGTTGACTGCAGGATTTAAAAACTCGACTAAAATAGAATGATTCTGATTGGACCCCCTCCAGTTACACTGACACTGAGTCGAAGTTCGGAATAAAAATAATAAAATAATATTCAGTTGCCAACCACATGTGAATTTCATCTTACAACACAAAGGGGCGCCAAAAATAGTTAATTGGACAAAATCGCCACCTTTCATGCTGGCATGTAATTTGAAATTTAATATTATTTTATTTAGTTTACAAACCCTGTAAAGCATTTGAACTTGTCCAGCAGACTTTACTAATTTGGAAAAGTCCTCATTTGACCTCATAGGCGTCCATTTGCTCAAGATATCACGTTTTTTATTAACTTCCTACTTTGTAGCTAACTACAAAGTTACAACTGGCCATCTTCGACACTGATTTCTAGGTGACCAGATGATGCTGAGACTAAGCAAGTGCATTCATTACGAAGCCTGCAGAGCAAAGAAGAAATGTCTGCCGGGAGTCGTCACTACAAAATCCATCATTTAACACCTCAAAGAATTAGGCGCCCTTGATTAAATTGATTTTCATGTACCAGACTTAACCATTTTCCCAAACTACCATATGACGCTTCAAACGGCTGCCGACGATGAACGGTGAACCTTGCTAACTGGATAATAGGCTCACTACATGACTAGAAGTATTCCGCATCCAACGAATATACACAAGGCATTTGAAAGCTGCATTAAGGACCCCAAAAGAAAGGGCGCCCCTGGCCTGAAAAGGCACGAACACCATTTTGACAAAATTACCACTCTCAACCAGATTCCCTACTTTGACCTCTGATATCCGGAGCTGGGATGACCTGATTCGAGCACCGTCTGTCTCGACGCATAGCCAGAAGGACTACGAGAGACATCTCTGGAGGCGACGAAGCAAGAAAACTGCTTCTAAGACCTCAAAAAGAAAGGCGCCTTTCCCAAGATGGAACAGACGACCAGACTTAGCCATTTTCTGAGCTGTCTTCGTTTTTAAGTATTTCACCAAAGACCTCGCACGTACGAGTGTTTGCGAAATCCCGAAGGCTAACGGCTAGGCTCATTGGATAGCTGGAGTAATTACGCTCAAGTTCCATGAAGACTTCGAACGTCAATAACCTCCTCACAGCAGGGCCTAGTAAAGCCCCAGCCTCACAGTTAATGAATATTTGTAGCTATATCTTTTAGTTAAATTACATTTTGGTAGAGATCCTTACGATCTCTCGAGAATATCGGATTAACGAGCCAGAGATTGGTGCATGTGAAACCCGAACTAGGTAGCCTGAGATGTCGGGAGATCTAAGTAAACAATTTCAACCCTCTCAAGAATGGCCAATTTGAAGGCTTACAGGCTATAGGGGCGCAATTACACCATTTGAGGAAGCTCTGTGATATGAACTCTCCTCATAATCTCATCTTCTGACGCTAACTGTCGGAGCTCTGGGACTCAACTGACTGCATTCGATAGCTCATCGGATAGGTAGACTAGTCATGAAGAGATCGAATACATCAACCATCAGGAATACCAAGATCCAACCCCCTTTAAAGAGGTGCGCCCTTGAGCTACAGAGGCGCAAAAGCTAAAAAATGACAAGCTTCTGCAAACTGCAACTTCTAGAATCTTCAACTTCTGATGCCAGTTACCGGAGTTACGAGTCTCGGATAGCCTCGCAGGATAGCTCATCGGATAACTGGAGTAATTCTGAAGAGATTGACTGTATTCATGAGCATTTATCACAAAATCTAGGCCTTCAAAAAGAAGGGCGCCCCTAGGCTATAGGGGCGCAATTTTGCTTTTCCTTGAGAAATCTTCAAGAATTAACCCCTGAAATCTTTGTTTTAGCCACTGAAATGACCATACAAAGGTATAATCGTGGAAGTAGTGAAATGCTCCTCCATCGTGAAATAAGCCATTTTTTCAGTCTCGATTAGGGTTCAATCAATGGATCTGCCTTTGGTAACCAAAACGACAAAACTCCATGCTTGATATTGCTCGAAAATTGTATTTGACATCATTTTAGCAAGGTTTAGACTATTTTATGCAAAATGCCTTGATGAAGCAAAAAATTTGGTTTGGGTACAACAATTCCTGTCTAAAAGTAGGTGAGCAAACAGTTAACTAAAACTAAACAAAGAGTCAACTGGAAAACTACTTCAGTTGACTGAAACTAAACTAAAAGTGAACTTTACTTACAAAAGGTTCCTCCAAAATAGACATCCACAATTAGTGGAGATCTGAGATCCATAATTCGTGGAAGTCAAAATAGACATCCTTAATTACTGGGATTTGACACACATGATCTGTGGGACCCTTAGTTAACTTGGAAAGGGGCATCAAGTTAACTTTAGTCACCATTAATGCTATTCTGGAGGGTAGGACGTCCTTTGTGGGTGTTTTACACCTCACCAACTCCAATCAACAGTTCTTCTAACCAGGCTTTGACTTTTTCTGCCTCTTGCAAACTGTTTTTGATATTCGATCTCCTTTGCAGTTGTGTCATCCAGCCTTGTTGACATGGAATTTGGAAGGTAGTGTGGTAGTAACCAGTGGCAGCTCTGTGTTTGGAATGACTACCCTCTGCATTTGGCTATCCATTGAACGATGATGTCATTAACGCCTTCCAAGGCATCCAACTTGACTACGGGCTTTACTTGATGCATGTCCATGTCGAGTGTTTTCATAAATTCGTGAAGTAGGACCATTTTGGTCTTGATTTCAACTTGAGAGTACTATATTTTGAAAAACTCTATTGTTGACTGTAAACACGGATATGT
The DNA here is from genome assembly GCA_007258455.2 of Sequoia sempervirens. Lineage (NCBI taxonomy): Eukaryota > Viridiplantae > Streptophyta > Pinopsida > Cupressales > Cupressaceae > Sequoia > Sequoia sempervirens. The sequence continues at coordinate 211,567 of VDFB02257730.1, read as the reverse complement.
TCAAACAACTTCTGAAAACCCCTAAAAATAGCCGCCCGCCGAGAAGTATTTTTTCGGAAAAAATTTGATACATGGGTTTTGTTCATGCTTCAATGCTAAACAAACCCAATTCGTTAGATTTTTTATTCTGTGACTTTTTAGAAAATACCCATAAAAATAGGGGCAGCAAGATTGTTGTTTCTGAAAATTTTGAAGAGATGGGTTTTGCTGGAAAACTGTACCGATCATAACCAGTTGGCCAGATCTGTGATAGCCTGTTGTTTTTTATGACATGCAAGAAGTTTAAGACAGAAAAGAGGAAGAAGACAAGACGAAGATTGGAAGTTATTTTCTGCCTTTCTGTAAAAATGTGCCTCTAGATGCAACCACAGAGAAATTATCCTTCTGTGTTGCTTATCTTCAAAAATAATGAATGGTCAAAAGTTCAAAACCCTCTGTCAAATCTTGAAAAGACGTCTTGGAGAGCAAATGACTGTTCTTGAGCTCCAACCTACAAATACAAACAATCCATAATGATGTCCAATCTTGATACATAGTGATTGATGCCTGAATGCATCAAGTATGGGTGCCAACTCATGATTGAAGACTGATTTGGCCTGATCTAGAGTTCTAAAAGCTGATTTCCACTAATTGTGGGACATTTTGGTCAAGTTTGCCTCTGAAATCTCTAACTCAAGTCAACAAATCTCTCTTTGACTTTTTAGGCGACCACCTTGAGTGTTGAACACTTTTTTCATTATTTTTCATGTTGAAGTGTCTTTGTTTGATCCTTGCTCCCAGTCGTTCAGTTGATCTTTAGCTGATGCTGACAGATTCACTGTTTAGATGGTACAACCCTGATTAAGTGTGCCTGGGAGCTGCAAAGCTCAAAGACTAGATTTGATGCCTTCAAATCAAGCGCGCCTTTCTTTAGCAGGGGCGCTTTTGGCCTCAGACTTGGTCAATTTCTTGACTGTTCTTCAATTTCACCATTTTGACCCTCCGTGCTTTGATCCAAGATCATTGCTGACTGATGAGTCTGATGATCTTGCTAAAACGTGGGATGAATAACCAACTTAGTCCTGGAAAGGACGACTGGTTTCATAGTTCCTGAAAGTCAGTTTCAGTCCTTCAAAAGCATGGGCGCCCCTGGCCAAGAGGGGCGCTTTTGGGCTTTTTGACTTATGATTTTCATGTTGCCAACCTTCAAGACTGATCCCAGTTTGATCTCTGTCGTCGGGTGTCTGATTTTTCTGATGTCTTCGCTGACAGTGTCGTTGTTGAGATTGATCAACACGGAGAAGGTCATGTTGGAGGTCACCAAGCTTGCAGACAGCATCCGATTGCCCAAAAAGATGGGCACCTCTCTTCAACAGGGGCTATTTTGATCATCACTTAGCCAATTTCTTGACACTCTTCCTTCAGCTTTCACCGTTAGGTATCTTCTGCTTGATCTCTACCTCGGATTGCTTGACAGGTGTTGTACCCAAACCAAAAAAATTTTGCTTCATCAAGGCATTTTGCTTAAAATACTCTAAACCTTGCTAAAATGATATCAAATACAGTTTTTGGGCAATATCAAGCATGGAGTTTTGTCAATGTTTTGTCAGTCAAAGGCAGTTCCATTGATCAGAACCTGAATCAGAGACTCAGAACGAGGCATTTCACAATGAAGGAGCATTTCATGACAACAATTATACTTTTGAATGGTCATCTCAGTGGCTAAGACGAAGATTTCAGTGGTTAATTTTTGAAGATTTCTCAAGGAAAAGCAAAATTGCACCCCTGTAGCTCAGGGGCGCCCTTCTTTTTGAAGGCCTAGATTTTGTGGTAAATGCTCATGAATACAGTCAATCTCTTCAGAATTAGTCTGCCTATCCAATGAGCTATCCTGCGAGACTATCCGAGACTCGTAACTCCGGTAACTGGCGACAAAAATTGAAGATTCTAGAAGTTGTAGTTTGCAGAAGCTTGTCACTTTTTAGCTTTTGCGCCCCTGTAGCTCAAGGGCGCACCTCTTAATGGAGGTTTAAATCTTGGTATTTCTGATGGTTGATGTATTCGATCTCTTCACGACTAGTCTACCTATCCGACGAGTTATCAAATGTAGTCATCCAAGTCCCAGAGCTCCGACAGTCAGCGTCAGAAGATGAGATTACGAAGACAGTTCACATCACAAAACTTCCTCAAATGGTGAAATTGCACCCCTATAGCTCAGGGGCGCCCTTCAAGATGACCTCTGAGATGGTAGAGTTTGTTGACGAGGTCTTCCTAACATCTGTGCTACTCTAGTCTAGTTTCGCGATGCACCAACTTGCCTGTTAATCCGACATTCTGAAAGATCATGGCAAAGATTCTACCAGGCACGTAATTTAACGGGTGGAGAAGCATATAAATTTCATTATACTTTTGTAGGCCAAGGGCGCCTAGCCTTTAGGCCTGTCAGATGAGGTTATTGACGTTCGAAGTCTTCACGAGACTTCAGCGTAATTACTCCATCTATCCAACGAGCCCAGCTGTCAGCCTTCGGGATTTGGCAAATGCTCGTACGTGCGAGGTCTTTGGTGAAATATTGTAAAAACGAAGACAGCTCAAAAAATGGCCAAGTATGGAGTGTATATTTTAAATAAAAAACGCACTTGTATTTTTGAGGTCTTAGAAGCAGTTTTCTCGCTTCGTCACCTCCAGAGATATCTCTCGTGGATCCTTCTGGCTACACGTAGAAACAGACGGTGCTTGAATCAGGTCATCGCAGCTCCTGATATCAGAGGTCAAAGTAGGGCATCTGGTTGAGAGTTGTACTTTCGTCAAGATGGTGTTTGTGCCTTTTCAGGCCAGGGGTGCCCTTACTTTTGGGATCCTTAATACAGCTTTTAGATGCCTTGCGTATATTCGTTGGATGCGGAATACCTCTAGTCATGCAGTAAGCTTGTTAGCCAGTCAGCAGGGTTCACCGTTCGTTGTCAGCAGCCGTTTGAAGCGTCAGATGGCAGTTTGGGAAAATGGTTCAAGTCTGATGCCTGAAAATCGATTTAATCAAGGGTGCCTAATTTTTTGAGGTGTTAAATGATGGATTTTTCAGTGATGACTCCCAGCAGACATTTCTTCCTTGCTCTGCAGGCTTCGCGATGAATACACTTGTTCAGCCCCAGTGTCGCTTGGTCACCCAGAAATCAGTGTCGAAGATGGCCAGTTGTAACTTTGTAGTCAGCTACAAAGTAGGAAGTTAGTAAAAAACATGATATCTTGAGCAAATGGACGCCTATAAGGACAAATGAGGACTTTTTTAAATCAGTGAAGTCCGCCGGTGAATCCAAGTGCTTTACTTGGTTTGCCAACTGATTTTAAATAATATTTAATATTTATTTTTGCATATTTAAGCATTAAATGGCGATTTTCTAAAGTTGGTGCCTCTTTGTGCTATTGCATAATAAATATTTTATTATTATTTAAGTTTCGAACTTCAAAATAGTATCAGTGTAACTGGAGGGGGTCCAATCAGAATCATTCTATTTCAATTGAAGTTTTAAATCTTGCAGTCAACATTATGGTGCGATTTTATTCTATTAATTCAAGCATGCCATCATATTTCATTCACACAGCTTGAGCAAATTCGTATTTCTTCAAAGCATAGGCGAATTTTCTTCAGAGTTGGGCGAATTTCTCATCAGCAATCATTGGTAAAGACATCAAAACACTTTCTTTGCAGGTACAAGTCAGAATTATCAGCGAATTTCAAGGCAGAGTGGCGATTTTGGCAGAGGAAAACATCAAAAAACATCTTTCTTCTTCTCAAATTCTTTTATTTCTCGTCTTAAATTCTTTCGCATGTTTGAAGAATTGGAAAATTTTGGCAAAACAAATCATCTGGGTCTATTCAGAATAGCTTCCTCAAGAAAACCCATGTGCCAGAATTTTTTAGGAAAATTTACTCCAGAGCATCAATTCTCAAGTTTCTAATTTTCTCAACTGAAAATTCCTTGCATGGTCGAGTAAAAGTCAAATTTTCGCATTTCTAACGATCTATGTTGTCTTAGAATCTTTTTCTGGACAAAACCCATATCTCAGATTTTTTGCTAAAAATTACCCTTCAATAGGCTATTTTTAGCCCCAACGGGCTACTTTTAGTTTTCCAAAAAAGTTGTCAAAATATAGCCATGTTCACAATCAACAAGCGAGTTTTTCAGAGTACAGTTCACGTAGACTGAATTCAAGACCAAATCGGTCTTAATTCACGATTTCATCAGAAAAGCTGAGACCGATTTGTATCAAGTGCTTTGAGAGGGTTGACAGGCGTAGTTACTCAAATCCATATGGTTGCATGCCTCGTATGGCCAATTGTCTTCCAAGGCCGGTTTATAGGGTTGAAACCATTGGAATTTTGCATGTGCAACAAGTTTGTTTGCATTTCTCACAGCCAAAGTGTGCGCAATCAAGCTTCACAGTTTCGTCATGCAACACTCTTTCATTAAGGAGAAGCATCAGAGACATCAAGCTGCAGAAGAGATAATGGCCATTACTTCAGTTATGGAGCCGCCAAAGTTACCAGTCAGCGAAATGCTAGTTTGAGTGTGCAAAAGATTGCTCAAGTTGCTAACATTCAGATGTTGATGTAGTTAACAATCTCGTTGAGGGATTGGTTGTTCGAGATCACGGCCAGTAGACTTCAGTTCCCACCTCTCAGGATAGACATTACACATAGGAGTTAAACTTGGTGTTATCTTTTCAAGTTAACTCGCTGTCTCATCTCATGCATATCTATTCTGAGATCAACTTTATTTACTTGGAGTTTTATTTAGGGTTTACGTTAACTGATGGTAGTGTTCCAGTTAACATGCTTTCAAATAAGGACGTGCATGCTTGCACAATTGTCCATTTTTAGATTAGATGTTTCGGTTAACTAATGGTAGTTTTCCAGTTAACTGTATAGTTTCCTTTATTAGGGTTTAGCAATAAATCTTGCATGCATTGCAAGACTGTAGTTGACTCAAGGTGATTTTATGGTTCCCTACACCTTTCAATGTCTATAAATAAGAGCTTTTGCTCATTTGTACATAACTTTTGCACGAGAGAGAAATATATGTTGTGCCTACCTTGCCTTCAATATTGCTCGTTCTGTATCTGTTCATGCGTTTTTGCTATTATGATGAATTGTTATGCCACATAGGGTTTCATGCAATTATAATGGTGAATTCTTTCCTTAGTTAGATCAAATCTGTTTTGTGTTCAATAAACTTGTCCAGATTGAGCTGATAGTTGTGCCACCTTGCCTTCAAGTTGACAATCTGAACTTGGTTATCGTGTGATGTGTGTGAATAATAAACTTATTCAGATTGAACTGATAGATGTGCCACCTTGCCTTCAAGTTGAGAATCTAAACTTGGTTTATCGTATATTGTTGTTTCCAATAAACTTGTTTAGATTGAGCTGATAGATGTGCCACCTTGCCTTCAAGTTGAGAATCTATACTTGTTTATCGTTAGATAGTCATCCTTGCTCCATTTTCTCATGCTCTGTTTTCTTGAGGAAACTGGATAGATTTTAAGTAATTAGCCTAGTTGTAGTTAGTGATCTGCGAAACCAGAAAATACTTAGTTGCAACGTATAGAGTTTTCTTGAAAGCCTTGTATCTCTACAACTGAGACAAAAAGACAGGAGATAGTTTAGATTACTTTTCCCTTTCCAAGCATTTTTGTTAAAGCACAACAAGGGAGCTTCCCCTCCTAATTTGAAGAGCACTCATTGCGTAGTGTGCATAGCTGTCCGTACCAACTTATACTCTAGAGGTGTTAGTTGTTACGCCAACAACAGGTCCTGTGGAAACTTAGCTGGATTGATCGTGAAGCTGAGAGAGAGCTAAGCAGATGCCATGTAGACAATAGTGGTTGGAAACTTATTCAAGTGCCTAAGATTCACCGGCGCCCCTGCTGGCCTTATTATGCATTGATTTTCCATTGATTGTGCATGTTCTGATGATCAACCGTTACTGTTGTTTGATGTGTCTCGCATGCTGGCTGACAGGTGCATTGCAAGGCTGAGCCGATGCTAAAGAGATCATCTGAAGACAAGTTTTCTCAAAAGTGACATTAGGTTCCTTCAGTTTGAGGGCACCTTTCTTTAGCAGGGCCGCTTTTCCCAAGTGTAATTGCATTGTCTCCTTGGTAGCAAGGCGTTGCTTTTCCAGAGTTAGTCAATTTTTGGCATTTTCCAGTTTTGCGAATCCCCTCCGTGAGATAGCATCTTTTCAGAGAATTTCTGCCATGATTTCTTCATTGAAGCTTTTGAAGCTTAGCTTTCAGCACCTTCTATTGGCCAATCTGCCATTAATGGCTGCGGAGCTCCTAACTTTCTTCCTGAAAAATGAAAATAGACCCACCAGTGTAAAACTAACTTTTTGGTGATTTTGACTTGACCAGTGTGATCGTGAAGTCAATTCATCCTATCAAAATCATTTTCAATGAATTCTAGCAAGGTCCTATTTTTAGGGTTTCCCTAAAAATAGGGGCACAAAACCCTAATTTTCAAATTTTCAGAATTTTGCACATATGTTCCTTGACACAAACCCACAAAAACCCTATGTTCTATTTGACCTAAAACATACTTTTGACAACATTTTTACATGACCTAGATCATTTTAACAAAAATGTCTCTTTGAAGCAAAAATTAATTTTGGGTACAACATTTTTTAAATTCATTTGAGACAGCTTTGGGCCATAGGGGACAGCTAGCCATCCCCAAGACGGTCAAGGAACACACGTCCCTTAGCCATCTCAAGGACAGCTAATGTCCCCTTTCCAATCAAGGACATTTCCGAAACGTTTCCTTCTGTCTTTTTAAAGGGGACAAGGGGGACATTTCCTAGGAATCCCCATGTACCCCAAATGTCCCCTACAGATGATAGGGTAAAAAGGGTAGGGGACACATCCTTGAGGAGCACTGCTTCTTCCCCTACGATGATCATTTCATGTTTTCATATCATAATACTCCATGAATGACATGTCATAGCAGATGGCTGGGTTTAGAGCACTATACTCTGCATGATACCTTGCCATCTCATCCTCAAGCCTTGGAGGGGCCTTGCTACTCTTCTTCAAATGGATCCTCTTCTTCTCTTTGCAAAAATTCCGCCCTAAATGTCTCATCATCAGTTGAGTGACTTCCTTTTGCACCATTTGGTTTAGACCTTCTAGCACTCCATTGTTGATTAACTCCTCTCAAAATCCTCACAATCTCTGCCATAGACTCTCTCATGGTGGACTGAAATTCTCTGGCCAATTCTTTGTTTTCATTCCTATTGGACATTGATTTCCTCATTTCTATCACCCACGGCTTTCTCCTTCCTCTTTTCCCTTCGTTGGTACATGATTTCCTGATCACTTTTTTGCAAGAATCTGCATCACACAATCCCACAAGCTGGCAGAAAAAAGCGGCTCTGACACCACTGTAAGATACCTAATTTAGTGAAAATTTCTGATTTTATGTATTGCAAAAATTCAGAAAATCATTCACTGCAAAGCATATTGAACATTTCAATAACACTTATGATTAATCTACAAGTTTTAGCTCAGTTTGAACTAAGCGATCAGCTAAAATTGTGAAAACCTATTGAGATTCAATACAAATACAATGATATGATTGAGCAGGAGCGAACTACTAGAGATTGACCCAAGTCACTCCTTTACTTCAGATTTGACCTATGCTTACTTGTAAGGGTATTTGTCATGCAACGTCAGGTGCACATTAGCTGATCTAGAGCTCTTTCATGTCCAGGTGTTGTTGATTTTCTGAGTAATGGAAAAGGTTCCAACAATGACCCCTGCTAGGTGGTAATCTGGTTAAAGTGATTCAGGTGCAGATCCAATATTAGTGCAGTTGTAGGTGGCCCTAAAATGGCGAGTTGCAGGACTGGTGCCCAACTAATGTTGTTCCTTGTAGCTGCGCTAAACCCTAGGCCTAGCACTCCTTATTTGTGTCTAGAAACCACCTGCACTAGGCTTGGTAGCCCTGACTGTAAGTGCTCCTAAGGTCTCCAGGACAGCAATGTGCAAATCTGTAATATGCCCACCTCGAAACTAAAATAAGATTAACCCCCACCTAATCCTTAAAGGCTTCAAATTACATTTTCTTTTATATCCGTGGGCCTTAATCGCTAGTCATAAATTGCAGAAGATTATTTTGGTGTATTGCAGGGGATCAAATCATATAAGCGTCATTTTATGAAGGGGACAAACTCTGACAAAATATTCCTTGGTCTATTGTCCCTTATGTGAGGAGAAACCAAAACAAGTGTGAAGGAAGTAATAATTGCCACAGCCTTGAGTAGGAGCTGCCAAAAAGGAATAATTAATTACTATTATAGTATGAAATTATAATAAAAATAATAAAGAACAGTCAAGGGATATTTTGAAGAGTTAAGATTGTTGAAGAAATAATATATTTGAGTCCAAACAAGGAAAGGAGGACATCAATTGATCAAGACATTATTTATTTTCCTTGTGGAATACGAATTAAAGATTCAGCTATCTTGAGGATGCAACCCCTCCAAGATCAAAAATTCAAGGACGAAAAACACTTAATTTTTTTTATCAAGTTAGTGGATGAAAACCCCTAACTTTGGCAGAAATATTTCAAGGCATTTATACAGGTGAGGAAGCTGCAAATTGGAAGAAAAATCACAGCAGAATATAAATTTATTATTTTCAAATTTGTATTAAAGCTTTAAATCCGAAGTTTATAATTATCAAAATGATAAGTTTAAAGTTAATATTTATAATTAATTATGCGAGTATTATTGTGAGTGGAATATTTACTTAAGGGAAAAATAAGGAATTTTAGTACAGGACATTACAAGATTAGGTCGTCTTAAGGCTGTTGTTCATTGATGTTGTTCATTATACACTGGTCTAATGACTAATCTGCTATCCACTGCTAAATTCACCCAGATCTCTGCTCAAGTCCCTTAGAGGTACCATGCTAGGCGATTGGAGTGACCTGTAGCCTGCAGCCACTTGTGATTTCTTCCCAAAACACTCCCAGAGAGGTGAGTCAACTCCTTGATGTCTGCTAGAGTTTGCATCCTAGCAGCACGATCTTGGAAACAATTCCAAAATAATATCAAAACTTCCAAATACCAGCACCCAGCTCTCAAAAGCAAGATATATACCTATTGGTGATAGGGCGCTAGGACGCTAGGGCCCAAAAATTGGCACCACCTTAAAAATTCAAATTCTAACTTTATTTTGTTTTATTTTATATTTATTATTATATTTTTTTTATATATTTTACTTTTAAATATTTATTAATTAATATATTTATTATGGTGTTAAAAAACACCTTTTATTTCACTACTGGGCCGACCTAGCCAGAAAGGGACAAGACAATGTGGGTCGTAGGCCTTTGTGCCTATGAGAGTGTGAAGAAGGGAGTTGTCACTAGCAAGGAGTAGTGTGTGAGATGTCAGAGCGTAGATATTTATAAGGTGTCCTAGGGGACACACAAGCTTGGGCCTGTGAGAAGGGGGCAAAAGAGGGAAACATATTATTCATTCATTCATGCATCATTCAGGATTCATGTATTAGAGAACAAAGAAAGAAAACATCAGAAATTAGATGAGAGAAAGCTAGCAAGTAAGGAAGATAGATAAGTTAAGGAAAGAAAGGAGTGGGTGTGGTGAGGAGAGAGGACTGAAGAAGCAAGAGAGGCTTCTACAGGGTGCCCAGCTTGCCACACAACCACTTAAGAAGGAAACATTAGTTCCAATCCTTGCACATCTTGTGACATCTCGGAGAGAATCTGAAACCTTTGGCTAGGATATGAGATCATGTATTTCTCTCTATTGCAAGTTCGGGTTCAAGGTTTTGGTTTGGCAGTTCTGTAATTATTTTTTCTTGGTTTCAGTATGGCTGGGTTTGGCCATATGATATAAATATATTAAAATTAAATTTAATATGTATATATATTAGCAAAATAAGAAACATAAAATATGTTAATATAAAAATATAAACATAAAATAAATTATAATATATATAGAAGGAAAATATTGTCACAAAAGTGGAGCCTTCAGAGGTTACAATAAACCATCAGTAGCTAAATATGAACATTTGATGAACAAAGATTGTTAAGTATCCAGAAAATACAAAGGATTCAAAAACCAGAGATAGATATGTGAACTGCCTGTAACAAATAGTATCAAGGAAAAACTAAAAGACCAAAGAAGAACCCTATGTAGATCAGTATCTATTCTGTTTGCTGCTGTATTTTCCACATTGAGACACAACAATTGCTACCATTTGAGTATATTGTCAACTTTTTATGACCTTTCACAGTGCATATAAAGTGGCATCATCATTGAATGAATAGTAGAATCTGAAGCCTAATGTGCAAACTGTGGAAGATCAATTCTTCAAGAAACATGCATAGGTTACAAATTCAGACCATATGGTGGAAAAACATGCCATAGATATTCCTCAGAATTCATATGTTGAAAGCAAGTTTATGCTTAGGCAAAACCTTCTTGTGGGCATTTACGAGAAAATTTACAGAGCTTAACTACAATTTTTTTTTTTTAAATTATGCAACAAAAATTGAGAAAGCTTAAATGTGATTAGAAAAAAAGTTTTTTGGGGGTCCTAAAAATTTGCTTTTAAAAACACAAGTATTTTTTGGGGGGTTGGCCATAGGTATACCTAAGGTTCATCCCCAAGACCAAGGACTTGTCTCAAACATACCCAAGATGAAACCATAGTCCCAAGTATGAAGGCTGAGCATACCTAGGACAGACCAGATTCGGGACCTATACACATACTGATTCTGTATAGATACTTCCCCAAAAATGACATACCCAAGATAGATTCACTGTCCTGGGACAAACCTTAGGATACCCAAGAGGGAACAAACCCAAGACCTATACCTGAACAACTTCAACATGGTAACATCCTTTAAAGTGGAATAAACTGGCAACAAGGGTAGTTCAATGTCACATCTCAATCCTATGCTACATTTATTATCCAGTATATTGATGAGACTATTGGACATCACTTATGATTGTTTGATTATCTGATATTTACATGTGTGTGATTGGTAAAATTTGATGGTTAATATTGATGCATCGAAACAAAATTGAAATAATTATCATGTTTATGATTATGAGTTTAGTTTCTTGTATGTGCTTTGGCTATGGTTTTTAACGACTAACCTATTGACAGAAATCTGACTGCAACTGAGTGCAGGTACTTGTCGAATGCGAGAACATGGCTGAGGTAGAGGCATCCTAGCCGCTTGATAAATGAATAGTGGGATGGAAACCTGATGCATGCACACACACACGTAGTTGCATTCATATTTGCATTGTGTATGAGATGATTGCATTGAGATATTCTGGTTGCATCGTTGCTTTGTGCTTTATGATTTAACTAGATTATGTTTTATGTCTATAATGTTGTGAAAGTTAAATTATTTGGGAAATTAAAATTATATTATATGGTATTTTGTTTTCGAAAGTTAAAATGATTGATTAGAAAAATAAAAGATTTTATTTATAATAGATTGCATAAATTATATATATTAATAATAATATAATATTATAATATGATTATTTATATATAAGTAAATAAATATATAAAAAAATTATTAATAAATAATAAAATATATAAATAATTTGAATAAATTGCATAAATTATATTTATATTTTATAAATAAATAAATATATTAAAGCTAATTGAAAAAATATATACATAGTTAAACTGCATGAAATTTATTTAATTAAATAAGTTTAAACTAAAAATAAAAAGTAAATTAAATAAGTTTTAAAGAAAAAGAATTGCATGTTACATCATGCAATAAGTTAATCGCCAGTTCTAAAAATAGGAAATTGGAGTCTTTGGATCGCATGGATGAAATAAAAAAATATTATAAACAAAGGAAATGGAAAAAGAAAAACACACATGATTTAGGGAATAAATTGGGAGCAACGAAGGAGTCTAATAGCATTAGTGTGGCTAAAGGAAGCGATTTTGAAGGCAGGGAGTTTGATAGAAAGGAAAGACTAGTCATTATTTTTTATTCTATTGAAGAACACCAGGTATGTAAAGCGCCATATCTTTCCTTGACACAGATAAATCAGTATGATAAAACAAAGTGGATGCCAGTTAAATTCTTGCACCTGTTCTACATTCTCTCTATTTGCATGCTTGTATTTGCATGCTTGTATGCTAGATATGTTATGGGACAACGATTACACTTCCATTCTGAGTATTTTAGTTGGGTGTCTCTACCATTAGATTACAGCGATGAAGACATAGGTGGTTTGGGTTTTGACTTGCAGACTCAGCCTATGGAGAGAGATACTTATGTTGACATCATTGTTGGTGAGTTGGGAAGTGACTTATTTGAAGAGACAACACCCCAAGAGGAGTACAGTGAGCACATTTCTTTTGAACAGAGCAATCAGCCCTTTAACTCTTGGGATCCAGGTGTGATGGCACCGAAGACAAGGATCCTATTTGGGATGAATCTCCTTTTGACTATAGTGCTGTTCTAACTTCATCTCCACAGTTATACAAGGATGATAGCATTGATGGCATTGATGATGTTGTTCTTGATCTTGACAACAAATCTGATTTCACATTTCATGTAGCAGATCTTAAGCAAAGACCTAGCAGCCTTGTTGGTTTGGATTCACAATCCACTATTGAGGATGATCAGGGAGAGGCATAGGTAATTTGGGACAGTCATGGAGACTTTGATAATAGGTATGAAAGTTCTGATTTTTGCATGCAACATAACAGTAGTGTACTATCCTTGCCTAAACAAGATTAGAAAAATCAGTTTTTGGTGTCTATGGAAAAAGAAGTGCATACTTTATCTAGGTTGGATGACATTAGTAGACTTGTTGAGAAATTCATCTTCATGACACCAAGAAACCAACATGAACAAAATGTTCACCTTGCTGATTTGCAAATGATTAAAAATTCTATGAAGGGAATCAAAACAATTTTCTTACACATGTTGCATGATAGAGATGTTGCCTCCAAGTTTGCACATGAAACTTTGCCCATGACTAAGCAGTTAAGGGAAGAGGTTAGTGAGCTCACCATCAAGCTTAATTCCACAAAGCTTGCTTTGGAAAGTGTCTAAGAGGCACTTCTTGAAGTAAATGATCAGCTCCATGAGACTCAATAGTTTTGGGAGAAGGAAAACATACAAAGGGAAAAGGAGATCAAATAGGTAATGGAGGAGCTTGATTGCATTCAAGAGGAGTATGATCTTGGTCATTGTCCCAAGAAATCAGAAAAAGAAAGTCTAGATCAGCAAGAGGATAGTCTTCAGTTTATGGATAATCCTTTGTTTGAGGTAGATGTCGATGTGACTTATGATAATCCACTCTTTGAGTTGGATGATGGAGCTCTTACTAATTCCAGTGTGGAGATTGGCAAAAATTACAAGATTTGGGATCCTGGTGCAGTTGCCAAAAGTGAGATGTTGATTCAAAATTGGAATGGTGGACACAACTTGAGAATTGGTACCTCTGTCCACTTTCCAATCAGACTACATAGGACAATGAATAATATCATGCAATTGGATTGGCTAACTTCCCCAGCTCAGCAGTGGAGTATTTCTCATTTGGTGTTGATTAGAGGAGGTTGTGGTTTGTGGAGGAGTCCCTTGGGTCAATCCCACATTCACATACCCTATGTTTTCAGGGGGAATATTTTATGACAGCTGCTGCCCTAGTATTTCAGCGTTATTTATGGCACACTCCGTTTATGAGCAGATGGACTTCAAGATCTTACAAGCTTCAGGGGAGCAGGTTGTGCGAGGACTAATAGAATTAAAGCAATTATTTCCAGCTCTCTCCTATATGAGTGATAACGACTGTAATTAGTTTGAGTAGTTCATGTGTATATCTTTTGGTGATACTGTGATGATTGCAATCAATTGGATGAGTTGGTGTGCTCGATATGAGCAATCATGACACCTAGGGATTAGGTGTCAGCGTGAGGTTATCAATCTATGATCAGGATGGCATTGTCAGGATGTATGCTTCCAGGGATGACACCATGGTTATCGACTTTTGGTTAGGGACTAATTGGTATCACTTTTGGGATAATGTGAGGAGATATGCTAAGGCTTTCCTTTTGGGGTTGAGCAGATTATCCTTCGTGTTACCCAGGATCGAGTCTGACAGGGAGATTGCACCTTTGGACTTCACTCAGATGCCTTGGCAGGATATGTCACTCGGTGAGGATTTCAGTCCTTTTGAGTATTTCAGTATGGGATTTAATGATGATTATTCTTCAGGGTTCCACGAGAGGAGAATGCAACTTGGGCTTGACGGTCAAACAGTTATGATCAGAGTGGCACAGCGTCAGCGTGGTGATTCCTTTCAAAGATTAACTTGGAACCCTAGAATCACATTGGGTTGTAGACCAGCAGTTGTTGGGAATGAGAGAGTCAATGTTGACTTTATTGAGCTTGTTCCTGTGGTGCCTTGGACTGGTTTCCACTTTGGGAATATTATTTGTGTTTGAGCAATCATTTAACAGGGGTTTTAGAGGAGAAACGTGAACATTGTGAGCTCTCCAAACTTGGTTGTACACCTACAGCCAGGTTGTACCCCTGCAAGTTGGTCATAGATCTTTCCAAGGCAAATTGCCTATGTTTCTGGACTACTATCATCCTGCATTGATGCATCTAGGGTAAAGGATCATTTGTGCACTATTTTCAAGGCATGGAGATAAGGGTTTAGGGTGTGGCGTCCATTTTTGAGTGCCTGCAATCTATTGTTTATGCAAATCAGACCTGCACTTTTACATATTGCCAAATGGGTATGCATCTATTGAAATCTTGTTGCAAATTAAAAAACTGGGTTCTATTTAGTTTATACCTTCTTCCATTGGTTTCGCATTTTTGCAAATATATGCATTTTTTCCTATTTCCTGGCAAAAGCACAAAAAACCAAAAAAACTGAAAAACATTTAAAACAAAAACAAAAACTCAAAACAGAGGGGGATACTATAGTGGTATCAGAGCACAATATTTCCAACCAGCCTGTGCAAAAATTACATGAGTGGAAAGAAATAGGTTTATAACAAAGGATCAGTCTAGTGGCATCCCCCACAGTTATCATAATGTGAAACCATTTCAAGTGTATTGGGTATTTACAGGTCTCCATGTTTACAAAGGAGTTCATCCAGTGATAGTGAGAGTATTACAGGAGCCATGGTAGAGAAAGATAAGGGTCGATCTGGTTCACTTAATCCCAATTCTAGAGCAAAGCGAAAAATTGACAACATGATGAATATGATGTCGCAACTCTTGTCCAAAATGAACCAGAATGTGACTCCTGGATATACAGGGCATCCAGGTGAGACTAGTAGCTCCAAACCCAATGAAAAAGTCACCATACCAGCCATACCAAAATACTAAACCCATACTCGATCCCATACCCGAACCAACAACTTAGAGTTTACCTATTTAGTATTGGTATGGTAGATTGTTCCTTCTTTCCTAGCATCATTCTAGTCTAGTAAATTTTTCTTTTTGTTTTTTTTCTTTAATTGGCTAGAGGGCATCACAAATTCTTGGACATGGCTTAAAATTGAATGTTTGTCATTACTACAATCATGTTCTTATTGTTGAATTAAATTGTCATTGATGTCAAAGGCAATTGTGGATGTTCCCCTTGAGGCAAGCAAATAAGATTAATAAATATTATACTTGTTGGGCTGACCACCTTAGGGAAGCAATAAAACTAAGTAAGAATATATATTTGCCTTATTGAAGGCCAACCTCCTTGAATAGATATGGCAATTGGAAAAGGGGCATTTAAATTACCTAGTGCATCTCCCTATTTGGCCGACTTAGAAGAGTCAAGCACCCAGCCATGGGCAAGAAAACTAAAAAATAAAAATATGTATTATGCAAATGCCGACCTCATGGAAGATAGCGCCCATTTTGGAACAGATAAATTCAAATTATTTTTTTTTATCATTTGCTCCCTTGGTCGACCTTGTTGAAGGGATATGACTATTGATTGAAGGTGCCTCTTGAAGATGTATAAATAGAAGGTTGTTGTGGATCATTTCGACATCCATTCATTGAATATCATTCATATTTCTAGAGCAGATCTACAGCAGAGAGGAGAAGATTTAGAGAGCAAAATTTATGAGATTAATTTGTCTCATGCTTGTGAAGCTTCTATGGTGAGTTCATGTAAGATTCATAAATGCATGTTGTGAAAATATTTCATATTTATGAGCATAATTTTGAAAATTAGATTGCAGATCTCAGTGAGGGTTTGAGAGCAGAATTTCAAGACAGATTTGTGTGAAGGAGTGGGAAGATTTTTGTTGAAGTCCTTGAAGGGATCTAGGGCAGATCCAACAACATTAGAATTGCTTTGTTTTTGAAGGTTGGTGCCTTTTATTTTGCAAGATCAAGAGGTTGGAGCCTCTCACTCAAAGAGATCGGTGTCTCTTGCTGAGTTGGTGCTTAGTGGAGGCAATCAGTGTCTCCTATGGGTTGGTGCCTACGAAGTTGTAAGAAGATTTCTATAAAAGCAATATTTTTTTGTGGTTTTCTCCCGCAATGGTTTCCACGTAAACTCGTGTGTGCATCTTGTGTTCTAATTTGCTAGATCTTACTTGTGTGTGTCACATCTCGACCCTATGCTACATTTATTTTTCAATATATTGATGAGACTATTGGACATCATTTATGATTGCTTGATTATCTGGTATCTGCATGTGTGATTGCTAAATTTGATGGTTAATCTTGATACATTGAAATGAAATGGAAATAATTATCATGTTTTTTATTATGAGTTTAATTTCTTGGTTTTTGAGGACTAAACTATTAATGTGCGACTGAGTGCAACTGAGCGTAGGAATATGCGTGGGTAATTGTCAAAGGCATGGTTGAGGTAGGGGTATCCTAGTTGTTTGATAAATGAATGGTATGATGGAATCCCGAGGCATTCACACACTCAGGTAGTCTCATTTTTTATGCATTGCATGATTGCGTTATGTTAATTATGATTGCAATATTATTTTGCATACTGACTCATTTTATGGCTATTGTGTTTGGAAAAATAATTTTATGTCTCATGATTTTTTTATGAAAATAAATTAAGTGAATAAAATTAAATTAGTGATTAAATGGAAAAATTAAACGAATGTATTCAAGTATTTATCTTAAAAACTTGAAATTATTTGTTTTTATTTCATAATGAATTATAAATTATATTTATATAAATTAATAATAATATAATGAAAGATATTGTCATAGATTACATAATCGCCCATTAATTGCCGATTACCCGATTAATCGCCAAATTTTCATGGAAACGATTAATTCCTACCTTTACTCACAAGCTACTGTAGCTGAGTTAATCACCGATTTCTATAGCAGAATATTCATGGAAAAGAACGCCTATTCATTGCTGGAAACCCTCGCCTCTGGAAAAAACACAGGAAAAACGACTATGAAAAAAACGCAGGAAAAACCCGACGCGTTTCCAAAGAGTCTCTAGTTTATTAAAGTTTTAAACCCTCGAACTTGCAGATGACCTCGAATTTGTAGACACCCACGAATTTCCAGTGTTTTTCTATGCGATTGCAGGATTAGCTCGCTCCAGTTAGGGCAATGAGAGGATTCGTGGTTGTTTTTTCATTTAAGTTTAAATTTTTTATAAAGTCTCTAAAATCTATATAGTCTATAATATATAAAATTTGTATAGTTTAAAATTTTAAATATATTATAAATATATTTATTATTATATATGTTATTTTAAATATATTATAAAAATATATTTATTATTATATATTCTATCTTACAATTTATCTATTATAAAATCTTAAAATATTATAAAATTTTAAATATTATAAATATTTTATTTAATATATACTATAGAATCATAGATTATATTTATTATTATATTATATTTTATACATTATATAATTTTAAAATATTATAAATATTTTATATATTATTAAAATTTTAAATGTTATTAAATATTTTAATATATATAAAATATAATTAGTTTAATATATATATTAAGTTATATATTATATTTTAATATTTTTTAAGTTGTCGAGTATTTGTCGAGTCTTTGCCTAGTATTTGCTGAGTCAAAAAATTTGGGGTTGCCGAGTACTCTCCGATTCCGAGTATGTAAACTATGGATATTATTATTAATGTATATAAATATGTAAAATATTATATGCATATGTATATGATTATTATTAAAGAAAATAATAATTATTTGCCTGAAATATATATTTATATATATTAATAAATAAATAAAAGTTTCTATTACAAAATAATTATGTAATTATCTAAATATATAAATAATATTAAATAAATATATAATTATAGATTTATATAAATATTAATAATTATATAAAAAGTTAGTAATACATTCAATAAAAAGAACAAATGAAAAAGAATTCAATAAAAAATAAAAACAAAGACTTTTTTTAAAAAAAAGAAGCTAAAAATAAAATATTGAATAAAGAGAATTGATTAAAACCATGCATTAGCGGCAGAATAGAAGCTCCAGCTTCGGTTGAACCCATAGTGCAATGGTAAAGTGGTGGTGTTGTTGTTGTGGCCACCAAGGTTCAAGTCTTTGAGCTTGACCCATAGCGTTGATGATGTTGTTGGTGTTCATGCCTTGTGCCAGGCGTTTAATGTTGAAGTCCACTCCCTCGTTGGGCTAGTGTGTTCGCGGGAGTGGTTGTTACTTGTTTTCATGCCAAGAGGAGATCCCTCATTTATGGCCTCCCCTGGATTGAGCCAAGCTAAAAATTCTCGTGGTACCAATCAAAAAAAAAAGCTCCAGTTCTAAAATTAATTTAACTATAGTAAAACTAAATATATCAAAACTTGGGTTCTACAAAAATAGAACAGGAAAATAATAAAAAGGAAGGGCACTTAGACTTCAAGCCCGGCATAGTTGCCGGGAGACGCAGGGTACTAGTATTGGTACGAGGACGGGGACGCCAATCAAATTAGGGTGCATGAGTTAAATGAATACGGAGACAGCTATTTTATATGTAAATGATTCACCGGAAATTTTGGGTACGGGGACTGGTACGTTGTCTATGTTCCCAAAATGGAGTCTCCCGGCAACTATACTTCAAGGACATCATGATTTGGAGAAGAAAATTCACAGGGGCAGCAAATGAAAGAAAAGAGATTTCAAGGGAAACACACAGCTTTGGAAAGGGGAATTCTGAAATACTTCATAGGGGACGGTGACAGGTAAGTCCCTTAATCTGAATGCAATTCCCTAAAATACTACTTTCCCTTCCTTCTCACTGAGGCTAAAATTATAATCTAGAGTTTCTTTCCAATTTCTAGTAGGCACAACTGTAAAAAGGTTGGGTTATTTTATTAATTTTTGTGAAAAGATTAAGGCTGGAGCTGTAAGGCTATTGTGAATCAACTAATTCAAAACAGAAAATTTTAGACTTGCTTTTTCAAATATTGTGAATAGGTTGAAGCCGCAACTGTAGGGAGATTGTTTAAGTTTATTGTGAATAGACTGAAGTAGTGGTTGTAACTATATAGGTCTGAGTTCACCTCCTTTAAATTAAAAAGATATTATAGGTCTGTTGTAGTTTAATGTGAACAGTTTGAAGTAGCAGCTGTAGAGATAATTGGCTTGGATTGACTCCTTATTAAAAACACTCGTACTCTTTATATTTTGTTATTCTTCCTGCAAACTCTACTATGTTTTTTTGCTCTAATCAAATTGCTGTTCAAACTTGCTTTCCTAGTAAAAGTAGCCTATGGAGGATAGGTAAGTAGAATCATAAAATCCATGTTGCTGTTTTCAGTGTTGTGCATGTTCAGTCCAGTTTGAGTTGCTGTTTTAATGCTGTAATATAACTGAACTTTGAATTAATGCATCAAAACGTAAACTCTGTGCAACTATGAACACCGGTTTATTATTTATTACTAATTAATGAAATCCGAGAGTGCTGGAAAGTGTTTTTATCTATGAGAAAGAAATTACAGCATAATTGTAATTAGGGAAATACATTGAAATCTGTTTTGTTCTGTTATATTTTGAATTTATGATAGCAAATCAGATTGAGTTTTCATGAGTTAACCTGCAAAACATGGAAGTAGAAAGAAAATATTAAAAGATCAAATGCATGTTAAAAACTAGTTTCATGTAAAGAAAGGAATTGCATATCAATGATTATTTTACAGTATTAGGCATGAAAAGTTGAAACAATGAAGGATGAGCGATCGAACATTTGCATCAAGAAAGGAGGAAATATTTATCTTTATGAGCATTATGCATGTTACTGTATTCTGAGTGTATTGGGTTGACCTTCCAAGATAGGGTACCAAATATGGGTTAACAAAGAAAGTCGATCCTCTTTGCAAGATCTACTTGATACTTTTAGTGCTTTGGCCAAAGCCATGTGTTCATTGTATAGATGGAATTTACCTAGCAAAATTATTTATAAATTTCTCTATCATATCCTATTTGTGGGACATTGCATGTTCATATTAGAAATGCATGTATATACATTAGGCTTGCACTAGGATTCCCTCCCGCTTTTTATTTCCAGGTTGCTAGGTACTTCGTCCAGGGTCGGGTATTCTTCGTGTTAGGAAGAATTCTGGGGAAGTGTAAGCCTCGCGGTTGGGAGCAAAAGCACCTAAGCCATGTTCTCCTCTCTCGACTTGCGGATGACTGTGAGGGTCGGTGGCGGTCGGAGGCTATGCTATTTATGTCCTCACATTGTTGTTGTATCATTATTTGTAATATTACTTCCAGATTTTATATTTAGATCATTCCATGGCTTGAGAGCCTGAATTGTAATGTTATATATCAGATATTATGTGCATTTAGCTAGATTATGCACTACATACATGAGGTTGTGTTATGTAATTTGTTTACTTAATGATGTTGTATCATGTTTATTCCATACTTATGACTTGTTGAGTTATTGATCATTTTGTGAGATTGAATTGGGACACGATTGTTATAGTGTGGATGTTTTGATTATTGTTTATGATTGCCAAAGTTATAAATTGAAAAAGTTGTTCTTATACTAATTCACTCCCCCAACCCCCTTCCCCTCACCCCCTTCTCAGTATAAGTGTGTTTGTGTTTCTTCACTTATGTGTACAGAAATTTTAAAAGTGGATTGGTTGCATGGAGTTCAAAGAAGCAGAATACAATGCCATTATCAAATACAGAAGCAAAATATGTTGCATTAACAAAATGTACACAAACAATTTGGTTAAGAAGAGCTTTGGAAGATCTAGGAGAAGAACAAAGAAGTCTTGCAGTGATATTTTGCAACAATGGTGGAGAAATACAATTAAGTAACAATCCAGTATTTCATGCAAGGACAATCAAATCGAGCTAAAGCACCATTTTGTAAGAGAGTTGATACAAGAAAAGAAAGTTGAAATTCAGTTTTGCAGGATAGAAGAATAGTTGGTAGATATCATAACTAAATAGCTAGGAAAGATAATGCATTCAAGTTGAAAGATACATATATGTGGATTTGAAATCAAGGGGGATAATGTAGGAAAATCTGATGTTGAATTGTTGACAAGTTAAAATAAGTTGAGGAAGAAAAACTATTGATGCTGACAAAGTCAAACTATTGCTGATGAAGATATCGTAGTTGCTGCTGGATATAACGAATAATTACATTTGACAATGATATACAATTGTTATTGAAAATAATAGATAGTTGCTAATGAAAATGTTAGACAATTACCACTGAAAATAACAGCAATTGCTGTGAAAGACTTTTATGCATATTTCAATATATTGGAAATTTGGGCACAGTTAATAAAAGCAGATTCTATTCTAGGCAATAGGCATTATTTTCCAGCCATCCATGTCTACGTTTAGTATATATATATATATTTTTGGAAGCTATTTTTAATGGGTCAATTTGCTACTTTATTTGCACAGATTTCGGTTTTATTTTTGGTTTAATCACCCAGTTGGAAACCTGCCATATGGTTTTTTAGGATTGTTTTAATTGTTTTTGTTGATTATTTTTAGGGGATCAAATTCTACATTAGATGCATTGTTTCAGTATGTCTGTAAGATATTCAGAGAGAAAATCAGATTGTAATTAAGACAGTCGATTTCAGAACAAATAAAATTTTTTTGGTCTGTGTGTGTATTAATTCCTGAGCAGCCCTCGTCTCATACTAAAGTTGCCAACATGCAGTAATTCATTGCCACAAAACCCAAGTATACTCTACTTGTATTTCAGCTTTCATTATTCATTTCTCATATCTTAATTTTTCCTGGATTTCTGTTTAAAAGGAAACAATTCACATACCCATTGCTCCAACACAAGATTAATAACATGACAAAAAAATTAGTATTTTCTAAATCTGACAGGAAGAGAAGCACAATTTTCCAAGGCTTTATATTCATGATTTAACTATAAAACATGAAAAAACTCTTCCAACTGGAAAGGTCGTCTTAAATGGAAATTCTCTTGATGATTGCAATTAATTCAATATCAAAGACATAAAAACTCCACAAAAACCGTTTGATCTCTTGTATTCATTTATTTGTCAATCTCTTCCTGTACCAAACCAATATAATAAATAATTTTAAAATATTTGAGAGCACCATCAGAAGAAGAGTATTTGCAGTGCAATAGGAGATAACCTTATCATCTTGGTATATTGTTGCAGTTGCTTCAATATATGCGACAGCCTGATACCTAAGACAGTGTACATGGCAGTATATCAAATATCAGATTAAACTTAAAACATGAAAATAAAGATAAAGAAAAAAGGAAAAACTAATAGATGAAAAATAATATACTTTTTTTGACAAACACAGAAACAGTTTGGTACTGTTAGGAAAAGCCTTAACTCATACTTGATATTTTTCTTGAAGCATCCCAACAAAATCAAACTATCATAGTGGACTTTTTTACAGCCATCGGGACTCCACAAACATGTAAGAAAATTTCATAATCTCAAGAAGATACCCCTAGTCATCCTTGTTATTTTGCTCTATGCATTTGAATGACATCATATAAAACATTCAATGGGAAATTACCATCTAGATTCATAAATATTTGTTATTCCAATAGGAGGAGCAGATGTAGTTTTAGGCGTACAATGGCTTAAAAAGTTGGGAACAGTGTCCTTCAATTTTCAAGAATTATTTATGACTTTCAGCTCTAATGGTAAAAATTTATAAACTTATAGGAGTAAAATCACCAGCAAGTCAAGTTATTAGCTCCGATAGGATGGAAAATTTACTTAAGAAAGGTTCTTATGGTCTAGTGGCACAACTAAGTTTTGTAGAAGCACAAGATGTGAAAACTCAACATCCACTAGAACTTCAAAAGATACATTCAAAACCACCAACAAAATTTTTAAGAACCCAAGAGTTTCCCTCCAATTAGAGACCATGATCATGCCATTGAATTAATACCTAGAAGAATTCCTCCTAGCATTAGACCTTATCGTTATCCTTATGAACAAAAGGCAGAAATTGAAAAAATAGTCAAGGAAATACTAGATTCAAGGATTATTCATCCTAGTAAAAGTCCCTATTAATCTCCAGTGGTTATGGTTAAAAAGAAGGATGAGTCGTGGAGAATGTGTCCTGAATATAGGGAACTCAATAAGCTCACTCTTAAGGATAAGTTTTCTATTCCTGTTATTGATGAATTACTAGATGAACTAAACAATGCAATTTTTTGTACTAAGTTAGATTTATGTTTTGGCTATCATCAAATTCATATAAAGCAAGAGGATATAAATAAAATTCACTTTAGAACACGAGGGACATTATGAATTCTTAGTAATGCCCTTTGGTCTAACTAATGCCCCATCAACTTTTCAAAGCCTTGTGAACTCAGTACTCCACCCATTTCTTCGCATATTTGTGGTGGATTTCTTTGATGATATCCTTTTCTATAGTAAATCATAGGAAGAACATTTGCAACATGTAGAGAAGATATTACAAGTATTGGAAGATAATCAACTCTATGCCAACCAATCCAAATGTGTCTTTGGTGTGAAAGAAATAGAATACTTGGGACATGTGGTGTCACATAAAGGTGTTAAGGTAGACCCTAAAAAGATCATTGCAATAAAAGAATGGCCAAAACCTAAAAATATCAAAGGTTTGAGAAGATTTTTGGGTCTAACAAGATACTATAGAAGATTTATTCATAATTATGCTCATATTGCAGCACCCTTAACAACATTATTAAACAAGGATTCATTTTCATGGTCAAAGCTAGCCACCCAAGCCTTCCAACAACTAAAAGAAACTCTTGCTTCAACCCCAATGCTAGCTACCCTAGACTTCTCTATGACGTTTGTGGTAGAATGTGATGCTTCTGCACATGGAATTGGGGCAGTACTAATGCAAGAAGGGTGTGCATTAGCATTTGAGAGTCGACAACTCAAAGGAAAAAACTTTCTAAGGCCCACATATGAGAAGGAAATGTTAGCCATTATTCATGCAATTAAAAGATGGCATCAATATCTAATGGGAAGGCATTTCAAAGTCAAGACAGATCATGAGAATCTAAAATATTTTTTGGAGCAACGACTATCCTCAACAAAACAACAAAAATGGGTTACCAAGATGCAAGAGTATGAATTTGAAATCATTTATAAAAGGGGTAAAGAAAATATTGTAGTTGATGTCTTTTCTCGACAAGAACTAGAGGAGGCAAATATTTGTGCAATTTCTTTATGACAACCTAAATGGTTAGAAGTTGTAAGAGAAGAGTGGCAACATGATCCTCAAATACATAATCTCATTCTAAAACTTCAACATGACCCATCTTCTTTAGATAAGTGTGTTTGCAGAGAACATTTATTATGGTACAAAGACAGATTATTTTTATGTAAAAATTCTCAATTAAAAGAGGGCTTTATCTCAAATACATAATTCACCGATAGGACATTCAGGGTTTTTGAAGACCTATCATCGTATAAAGAAAGTTTTCTTCTTCGAAGGTCTAAAAGCAAATGTCAAGAAATTTGTGGCTGAATGTTTGGTATGCCAAAGAAATAAAGGTGAAACAATAAATACTCCATGCCTCTTACAACCATTAGGCAGTCCAACACAACATTGGGAGGAAATATCAATGGACTTCATTACAGGACTGTCAAAGTAGACTCACTAAGTATGCATATTTTTGTGGATTCTATCATCCATTTCATGGTAATACCGTGGCTAGAGTATTGATGGAAAATGTACAAAAACTTCATGGAATTCCCAAAATCGTACTGAGTGATTATAACCATCTTCACTAGCATATTTTGGACAAACTTATTAACAACTTGGGATATAAAACTAGTACATAGTTCCTCTTATCATCCACAATCAAATGGCCAAACAAAAATTGTGAATAAATGTTTGGAAGGATATTTCTCTTGTTTTGTTCGAATAAACAAACACAATGGCCCAAATGGCTACCACTTGTAGAGTGGTGGTACAACACATCATTTCACACATCCACTAAAATGACTCCATTTGAGGCTCTTTATGGCTACCCCCCACCATCTACTATGTAATAACCCACCCTTAATTTTTCAAATTTGCACCCATTAGTGTTAGCCAAAATGCAATAATAATCAATTATATAAGCAACCCTTCACTTTCTAATCACCTAGATCCCAGTGTGGGCAAGGTGAGAGCATACGGTGGAAAGGCGATCTTGCAATTTACAAAAACAACAAGCTAACTAGAAATGAACATCTTCCACTTTTTTATCACCCCGATCCCGATGTCGGCAAGGTGAGAGCATACAGTGTTTGGTTTACAAAATTGAAACTTCTTTATACTACCAGTTCTTCAGTGGGGTGAGTAGTAATAATCAAGTGCATGAAAGTAAACATCTGCTTGTTCAGCGAGAATCACAAGAAAGGAAATGCAGTTGGCGGCAAGCCGACCACTTCAGTTTTCCAACAAGAAAACAAGAAAGGAAATATAAGAAACTCGACCACTTATTCAACGAGAGTGAGAAGTACATAAAGCAAAGGCTCAACCACTTATTCAGCAGGAGCAACCACTTATTCATTGGGGTAAGTATCCAAAATAACAAGAAATCAAATAGCTGATTGGTACTACCAATTCAGTGTTACAATGAGTGTCCCGTACAAGATAATATGAGGTGAACAAGTCAATATGATAGCCCAACGTATCAATAAACAATCCCTGCAACATAAGAACAATTAGGCATCATAGAACATGAAAGGACCAAAGAGTATCAGGTCTGATATGACTGGTGCAGCAGTCTGATATGCACAATCAGTGAGCACGAAACCCAAACCAGCCCTCATAAAATGATCATAACTCCTCCAATACTCAATGGAATTAAGCCAAATCACTTGCAAAAGGTCACACTCAGCTAGGCATCCAAGTCTAGGTAGGAAGCTGCCACCAACAAGTCTGAAATGCATTGGCACGATTCCCAAGGCACCTTCAGCCAAGATGTACAGTCCTCTAAGTTGGTCGACCAACTACTAAAAATCCAATTCTCCGCCTAAAATGTAATGTCCCCATTTTAATATTGTCAGCATTGTGATTAGATAATTAATTTAAGGTTGTCAAAAAACGTTAAGTATTAAAAGGAAACCTGAATTAATTATTTATAGGTGCAAAAAAGTAGCTTAAGTCAACAAAGTAAATTTTATTGAATAAGTTACTTTTGAAAGCAGAATTAAATTTAAAAGTGAAAATGAGAAAAGAGGAGAATTCAAGAGGTCACGAGCAGTTACGAAGAGAAATGAATTAAAGCATTCAGGAAGCTCATTGCAGGCAGGCATGGTTGATTTTGGTCGGAGAGGTTGGCTCTCTCTCTTAACTTGAGGACGAAAACCCTCATGTTTCGGAATTGGACAAAAACCCAATTCTTATACTAGCAAAGTCACTCAGATTTTGTAGTTGAGCTTAGTGATTGAAATTTATGAATTTTTCTGAAGTCTTCTATTAAGAAAAATACTCAAATATTGGTGATTATTTTTGAGTACTTTATGATATGAATTAATGTTTATTTCTCTGTTTTTTTGTGGTCGATTGGTTGAATGATTATGACCATAGTTTACATACTCTCCGAGTAGCCAAGTAATTTCCAAAAAATTTGCAAGTCGAGTAATTTCTGCTTTTACAAGCGGGTAGTATGCAGATGGATTTTCTCCCATCAAATTATCGAGTAATCGCCAGTAGCTCACAAAAACCCACAAACTTGGCATGTTTGTGTGTATAAATATGTTTGTGTGTGCATATGCATCCAAACTTGGCATCATGTGTATGTTTATAGATATGTATGTGTGCACAGTGCAGTCCTGTGTATACACATACATAAATATCCACACACATTTGTCGAGTATTTCCCGAGTTTTTCTTAAATATACTAACCAAATTTTTGCCACAATTTTTACACAACAACCAACACTTGGCCAACTTGATTAGCGTTAGCGCCAAAACCAAAATTCTATCAAAGCAACTATAACCAAGAATGTGCCCTAAAACCACTTCAGGAAGAGGGGTGGGCATATGGTCAGAGGATTCCTAGGATCGAATAACTCAACAATTGTAATAAAAATTCAACTGGAAGTACAAATAACTCAACGCCAAGAATGTGCACACAAGATCCTTTGAAAGGCCAGGTGCTAACATATGACGGAGTTCTTATTACAAACTGAAAATAAACTTAGGCAGATAACTAGCCATGAAGATTCAAACTATCCAATTTATCCGTTTTGGCGGGCATCCACTCAGGAGTGGGAATTCTCCACTTTTTCAATGGGTACAATGAGAGATACAAAGCTTATTCTCCACACTAGCGGTAAGCCATCCAGGGGTAATTAATGGTTGGATTAGTACTACTAATGTGCAACCTTACAATCAAAATAATCTACAATTTACTAGTATTACAATGATAGAACAAAGCCAAAATGTGAAGAATGATTCTTTCAATTTACAAAGCTCTCAAACACTGAAAATGAAACCGAAATCTGATTCTTATGAGGTCTGATAATTAAAACCAGCAAACTAAAACTGTGAACCAGCAACCTGGGAATCAATGAAATGCTCATAACTTAATCAATTTACCTCCGAATTGAGTGAAATCAAGTGCAATGACCTCTGGAGGATAGGTTCCCATGTCATGATGAAGAAACAGCCTCAAAAGATAACCATTAATTCCATTGCACAATTCCCAAGGCACACAAAATGGTACGGCCCCTAGCAAGGGCGATTTTGCTAGAATAAATCAAAGACTTCAAATAAAAATCTGGAAATTACTAGAAAGGGTCGCCATCACCTTAGAAATCATATTCTTGAATGCCCAGAACAAGATTAAAATCATACAAGGAGCTGGATACAAAATCGACCTTCAGCTATGTAGAAACCAGCAACTTAAAATCTAGAAAAAACTCAAAAATGCAACAACTATGAAGCTCAATCTGCTAGTCTGATTTGGTAAGCAGCAAAATAGCCAACTATGTGTTATCTTTTAAACACGAAATTGGACAAGAGGCTAGGAGGTAAGCTTTCCTCGAAGCTGAAAACACAATGTCATTCCGACAGCATAACAATAGCATAAGTTCATGGATGTCAAATGCTAGAGCAAAGCTTCATTTTTATAGAGAAGAAGAAAACTCTTCAATTTCCCTCTAAGGCACGCCAACAGTCACAGAAGAAACTCTTCAAATTCCAAATTACATAATTCCCCAAGGGTGGCGTCCCACTTCATGGCAACATAAAACTTTATCAAAAAAATAAATAATAATCTTCTTCATGAAGGCGTACCCCTTCAAGACCCTCTTTTAAAACAACATAAAGTTATCTCTCTAGGCCAAGGGGGGTCAACAATGAAATAAAACATTAATTTCCTTGTATTAAAAAATGCCAACAAATACTACATTTTGAAAGTTCCACCAAAATTACCGACTGCTCCAACAAGAATAGAAACATATTGAAGCACTGCCAACAGGATCACTGCCAAAAATAGTATTTACTATAAATAGTAAACACCCAGAAAAGCCTCAAACCTCCAAGCAAGGAAACCCTAATTTTACCTCAACGAGCCTATGGGCCTCCGGAATAGGCTGATGAGCAACTGAGCTGATCACTAATGAGAAGGGGACACTACATTTTCCCGAGTCAAAAAATTTCGGCTTGCCAAGCACTCTCCAATTCCGAGTATGTAAACTATGATTATGACAATTCAGATGTTGTGGAAGTATTGATGCTGAACGGACAGGATGATAATTAAAGTGTCAAATAGAGAAATTTGATTATTTGAATTAGTTGTGCTTTTAACGTGGCTTGGAGAGCATCAAGTGGCCTCACTGAAGAACTCATTAAGTATATTTCAAGAGGGAAAACATATGAATAAGGCACATTTAATATGTAGAACTAGAGAATATCACCAGCCACGCTATGTTATTCATTATCAATGATTTTAACAAGAAGTAACGATTAAGCTTCTAGGCAATATTTTAATCTGGCAAAATCAAAAGATTGAACGGGGCTATTGGTAACAAGTTGTTCAATGCACAAATTAGCCGCCAGATTTCTGTAGTCTCGTATTTACGGTGCCAAGACTAAACCGCCCACAATCTCCAAGGGCATCTATTCATTTGTTCATGGTATAGAGTCTGCTCCGTATTCTTTGAAGGGTCCACTATGAGGACTATTTAGGCATAAAATCCAAGAGACACAGAAATATATCAGGAGGGCTAAGAATGATATCGGGAGTCGAAAGTCATATGACAGGAAGTGTAATGCAATGCATTAAATCAAAGGAGTTAATTAAAGAAGTCGTTACTCTTGATACTCCAATGAATGCCAAATTACGAGTCGACTCGAAGAGGTTCACGATCGTGGTGAGATTTCGTCATTTGTCGGGAGCAGCTTATCATTAAAGGAGCTATAGGAGTTGTCACTTTAAATTGGAGTTTCGGTTAGAGTTGCAGCAATCAAAGTAACCACCGTATTTCATATGAGCCACCTTGCAATACATCCCTCCTTTGACCAAATACTTCATTGTTTCAGCTACCAATTAAAGGGTGAGGAAATTGATAAAGAAGAATTAAGCAGACAAGAAATTGTGGAATGCTTCGT
Organism: Sequoia sempervirens; assembly: GCA_007258455.2. Lineage (NCBI taxonomy): Eukaryota > Viridiplantae > Streptophyta > Pinopsida > Cupressales > Cupressaceae > Sequoia > Sequoia sempervirens. The sequence goes on along the minus strand of VDFB02257730.1, from coordinate 181,473 downwards.
GGCATGAGCACAGGTAAAAAGGAGTCATTTCAGAAGATTATGGTTGCCGTTTCTGTTAGGGAGGCTTAATATAAATCAATTCATTACTGATCAGCAATCCACAATAGTACGATGTTAATGAAGTAAGCCACCAATTTATATGAGTGCTACCTGCGGTCAAAGCTATGAACTAAATCGCGGGATCCTGAAATTCATATTGTAAGGAGATGGGAGATTATAAAGGATGTGTCTATAATATTTCCAGATGCTAGGTACAGACAGCTCATTGTTGAGTGTTCATTCTACTATAACTAAAGGTTAGAAACTTGTATATCTCTTCAGCGTAGTTTTAATAAATACTATGAGCATCTTTTGAGTGTCATTTTGTTCCAATTGGAAATTTATATGAAATAACCGTTCTTAGCTATATTGAATCATTAAAAAAAACATATTTCTGGATATGCATCACACTGTGGAAATTACATATCTCGTAAAATGTACACAACTCATTAACTTTCGAGTAGAAGCAATCTATGTTGCAAACTCAGAGCAATAGCATGAAGTGTTTGACAAAATGCCTGAACTGTCCAATCAACTGAGTGGTTAAATTAGAAAAAAAAATTGTACAGACAGGGCAAGACATTACATAAAATCACCAAACTCCAGGCATAGGGTTGCCCAAGCATGAGGAGAGCATGGAATCAATACCCCACAAAAAGGTTTCAACTCCTCCGATCAACGTGAGCAAAAAGGTGGGTCAGCAAGCTGCCAACCAGCAACATCAAAATCTGATAAAACACACCAAAATGTCTCCAAACTGCAAACCAACACACACACACACCAAAATATACTAGAAAACATCAAAACCAGCAATAACTAAAAGCAATATGTTAGCCATCACCATGGTAAGCTCAACTGCAACCCCTAAGATGAAGCTACAACTTTGGCATCCACCTTGGTTATGAATAAAATTAACTTTATGTCCTCATCTTGGTGTCCAACTCAAGTCCACCCTTTAAAAACAACTTAAGTCATGCTTCCTAGGTATGGGGGTCAAAAAGTGACTTTGACAATATAAAATAAACTTAAGTTGCCTACATTTCCATTTTTGAACTCCAAGAATGGTGGAGAAGCCAACTGCTAAAAAATACCAAGATGCCAATCACTCCAACTACCACCACTGCCAGAAATAGTAACCCTGTTTTGAAGTGCCGCCAAGACCACTACCAGAAATAACACTTACTAAAAATAACATATTGTTAAAAATAGTGACTCTAACCTCAAAATAAGCACATTCTGAAACGCACCTATAACTTACTAAAAATAGTAAGTATTAAAAATACACTCCTAAAAATAGCAATAACTGACCACCAAGGGTCTCAGAAAACCCAGAAAGACCCAGAAACCCTTCTAGCAAACTCCTGCAACAACCTCCTGAAAGGTTGACAAGAAACCTCCAAGAATCTTGGAAACCCTAAAAACGCCTCCAAGTAGCCTACGAGACTCCGGAAATAGGCTAACGACCACTAAAAAGCATAGGACTAAAAAGGGTACATTACATGCTACTGCTTATTTAGTATTTCATTCTAAAGCTCATGCAGTAGAGAATCATATTCAACACCAACAAGAAATACTATAAATCCTTAAGGATAATTAGTTATGGCTCAAAATCGAATGAAACAACAAACAGATCAACATCGTAGTGGGAGGCATTTTGAAGGAGATAGGTATTTCTTCAATTACAAGCTTATAAACAAATTTCCCTTAAGAAACATAAGAACATGATGCTTGCATCGAAATTTTATGGTCCCTATAAGGTTCTCTGTCGAATAGGAAGTGTAGCTTATAAGTTAGAACTTCCACCCTCTTCCAAGATTCATCCTATCTTCCATGTCTCTTGTTTAAAGAAAGTAATAGATAACAATATTCCAGTTCAGTGAGAATTGCTAGAGTTAGATGATGAAGGCAAGTTTATTTTTAAAACTTGAGTAAATTATTGATAAAAGAGTGAAATAATTGTGAAATAGAGCTATCTCTGACTTCCAAATCAAGTGGAAGAATATGCCAATTGAAGATGCAACATGGGAAGATGAACAATTCATACTAAAGCATCTAGAATTGCTAAGCATTGAGGACAATTTTTTTCTGAAAGGGAGGGGCATGTGTAATGTCCCCTTATAAAACTCAAGCTAACCTGTCCTAGAAACAAAATATGCACAAGTTAGGATCAAGAATTTGTATTTACCAAACAATTAATTTTGCACATGTAATTTTCCTTGAGGACCTGCACACATCATGCATTACCAACAAATACACATAGTTCCTTGATTAAATTAGACAATTTCCAATTGAACATTTTAAGAGTAAGGCAGATGCACCATTATCTAGTGCATAAAACACATCATATTCTGATATAACTTATCACTCTTGAGCTGAATAAATCTTCGTCCTTTCCTCTTTCCTAACCTCATCGAAGGATGGTAGAATTACTGTGCCAAGGGTGCGTGAACTCCAAGTGGACTCCCTCAAGGTTCCCTACCCATCTTGGGACCATCCATCAAGTGACTGAATTACCCGCCTCTCCCTCCACAAACTTCCTATCCTCAGTTGGTATTAGCGAAAGGGATTTAGCCGGAATCTATTCTTGGAGTAAGAATCATAATAGTTTATGAGAAGCAATAATTGCTATAACCATCATTGTTGGGACATTGATAAATAATATCCATTTATCTGTAGATGTGGAATTGTCATTCACTTACACGATGAAACTTAATATATTGACGTATATATCTATTGACTGCAAATGTGTCATTTAATATCTCTTATGCATTCACTTAACATTTTATATTTTAATTGAATTCACAAATCATCACAGGTTAGAGTGTTTGTAAACATATTTAATCTAACAAGATATGGGTTAGTCATTATACTGTAACCCACTGTCCATAATAATTCGAATTCAATTATATAACCCTCATTGTTATCCAGTCAGTTGAGGGTACTTACCTCAAACTGTCACTCTGTATTTGATCACTTCAAAGACGTGTTCCCTGTATCTTCTTCTCTCCATGCGATGATTATATTAAAGAGTCATTATTACCTATAAGGCTCAATAATTGCTACAAGCATCATTATTGCATAATCAAGAATAATGCATATATATACATGTATAACCATATTAGACAATCGTAAACAATATATATACACATCTTATATAAATGTATATACATCGTTGTTTTCTATTTGTCAATTTATAATAGTTTCTTATATATATTTAAATCCTTCGTTCATAGGTGCTTATTTTAAATACAGAATTACTTACTTGTATCCTTAATGTATTTATCAAACTTATTATATGAATTTATAAAACACTTATCTCAATCTTATCCGATCTGCAGAAGCCTCCCTTCCAGCCACGGCGATCAGATTTTATTTATCTTCCATTCTATAATTCCAGTCTGCTGTATTTCTCAGCTTTTAATTCCTTTTTCCCATATCATGTCTGCTGGCATACTTAGAAATATATAACAGACTTCTAATTTATTTTTATTCCCCATTCCTTAAGATCGAGACTCTAAAAGAGCACTATATCTACTGTATATGATATATCTTTAATTCTCCAAATCAATTCCCCCAGCACTGACCTCTTAGTTTGCTACTGTCATCGGCTATGCTCATAAAGTGTGTTCCAAGTTCCTCCTTACTTCTTGTTATCTTTTTATATCTTTATGTCACTATGAAAAGAGATATCCTTTGGATGAATGGTGTCCCTTTAGAAAGATCATGACTTATAATTTAAGAACTAATCACTGTTTTAGGAAATGTAATCACTGCTTTAAACAACTGATCACTGCCTTGTAATTTTAATCGCTGCCTTGAAAAGAATATCTATTGTTCATAGTTTAAGCTTTATGTGAATCACCACCCATAATATACAAATTTGAGTCCCTTCATAACCACATCACTGCCTTTTAATTTTATTATCCTAATCGATTGTCTTAGCAAACACACAGGTTTGATTACAAAGAGCATGGTTGGCTGCCAGGTATTAATTTAATATTTTAACTCTTCAAGAGGGTAGTCGACCTCAGCTTTGTATGATATCGATCAAGGATTCAGTGCTTGAAGTTAGTCGTCTCTTTCCTTTGATTTCCAGAAGAGAAAATAAATCGCTGTCATATTGATCTTTATCACTGCCCTTAACATTTGATCCAATGAAATCATCCACCTCTTAGATTTGTGATTCCTTATGAAGATCTTATGTCTGATGCAGTCTATAGCGAAAATGGGAGAATATGGTGCTAGCTTATAATCACAAGGATAGACGTGCCTGTTGCCAGCAGATCCCCTCTTTCCCTCTTGAGAGCGGTGTGAAGAATAAGACCTCTGAATATAAGAATGAATCCGGTCTCTATGATGAGAGATACTCTGGGACCTGTGGTGTTATTTGTTTTATCTTTAAAACCTTTATATTATCTAATATCTGGGGATGGCTTCAGCATGTCAAACGTATCTCTAACATTATTCATATATATTTGAAATTCCAATTCGTGAGAATGAGTATATCTGTGGTTGCACCGTGGGAGTTTCTATCCAGTCTTACACTGTATTAGATTTGCGCTAGAGTTTTTTGGTGGTCTTGGTATTTCCAATTCATCTTGGGCCCATAAATAATTTTGATGCATAATTTGTTTATTGAGGGAACCAGCAGTAAGGTATCTTCGTTTTCTGATATGAGACTTTTGCAAAAATATACGATGCTCTTTGGGTTGGCTTCAATGATCTAGACGTCTTCTTTAATTCTATTACAATCCCCTATCTTCATACTATGTCAAATCATCAATATATTGTGTTGCCTTCATAATATAAATATAGTCATCCGTTGGCAATAATAAAATTGTTAATATATATATATTTACTTGTTATATATTTATATTCATTTATGTTTTAATTTGTATGGTATTTATGTATTTATATTTCAATGCCTAGAATTTTTAGTGTTCCCATTTCGGGGACATGACAGCATGATAGGTCAGTAATATTCTATTTAATGTTATGACCCTAATATCATATATTCCTAACTATAATAAGTTAAGCACTTATGGCCAGCTTAACCTTAACATTAATTTTAGTTAGTACCTTAAATACTCTTAATTAGGATGAAGGGGTGTGTCCCTACATAATTAAGCCTATAAATAAAGTGGAGATATTTCTCCCAAACTTCATGGATCAACGCTTCAGACTTGAGAAGTTTGGAATTTTTATTCCAAGCTTGCCTAAATGTTCATGAGTTTCTCACTCGTGGAACATTTTCGTACCCGATGTGTTTGATGTTGGAGCATCCCAGGAGTCCGTCAATCCGCATCATTTAATTGCTTCAAGTGTGGTTTTCATTTTTTTTTTATTTGGGTTGAATTTTGGTTTAAGTTCTTGTTGGTGATAGAAAGTCAGATGGAATGTTTAAAATATATGTAATTCACATTGCCAAACATGATAAAAAAAACAAAGTATTTTATTTACAGGAGGGAAAATTTAATTTTGACTTAGGCAACAAAGAATAGGAAAAGGCGTGGAAAGTAGAAATGAAAGGTCGAAGAGGAGAAGGGAGAGACAGGGGAAAATCAGACAAAACAAAGGTGCTGACGAGCACACGATTATACTGGGGGGGTGGGTGGGGGGGGGGGGTGAATCAGTATAATTTTGTATCTAAAGAAGTACAATTTTGTATCTAAAGAATTAATATTTATTGGTCAATACCTTTGCCAAAAGTTAGATTATTCTGTGAAAAGGGAAAATCCTCCACATTGAGCAACATGGAACACCATAAAGGATTACAATTTTGCTATAAAAATGTCACATTTCAAAAAAGGTAACATGCAGGAAACATATATGCTGTGTAGTAAGAGAAAAATAACTTACCCAAGATTTAGAAGACCAGCCACAGTTCTAACACTGATGTCAAAATCCACCTTTGGTTGTACAATAAAATTCCCTTCTCTGATTGGCTGCTTTACAAGCAAATACAAAAAATGGCATATATATTATTTATCTTATGACTTTCTAAGTTCTTTTTACAACCAAACCAAGACATAGAAAGCCAAATTCTGTGACAACTCAAATCATGTGCAGCTTCTACGAGTAAAAAAGAAAGAAAATCATAAATGAAGAATAAAATAATTTTAAATTGCATACCTCTCGTATCAATAATGCAAACCGTCCTTCACAGATTCTGACACGTATACAATCACTTTCTGAAAGCTGCCCGTTTGAAGGTAAATTTGGTAAGCGTAGATAAATATCAGTAAAATTCTGCACTGTGCTGCTCATCTTTTCTTTGCCAAGAACCTTTATAATTTCTACAGGTGGAACCTGGTAATAACCAAAATGTAAGTCATGTATGCACATTTAGGTCAATCTAAAAAATAATTGTTGATACATTTAACTAATATTTAAAACTTGAAGCACTATAATATCAGGCTGAAACTATCTGTCATCTGTGTATAATATATTCCAAACATCTTTACTAGTCTATGTTGAGGTAGCGGTATTCCAATATTTTCCATCCTTTTTATGGTATAAAACTCCCTAGAACAAATCTTTTGTCTATATAGTAGCCACAAAATGTCACAGAGATTTTCAATCAACTAGACATTAAAAAGGAGAATGACTAGGCTGTACAAGATATTTGACAACAAACACTATGAACAAAATACGGAAAAGGACCAAATTATGTAATCTAGTTTGGTTACTTTTCAAAAACATAATTGCGATTACCTTTTTTTTTCAAGTAGTTTGAAAAATGTTCATCCTCAATCAGAAAACCCAAAGTTCCTGGGCTTGTCAAGCCAACAAGAATAGAAAAAAAACTCCTTCAGCTATATTACCCACAAATTCTTTACTTCCACAATTATAGCTTCTGATAGACATTACTTCTTTCAAATGCATCCAAAATTTGGTTTCCCCCTCCACACACTTACTTAATCACAGTTTGAAATGCCAATCTTCAATTTGAGATGACAATAAAATCAAAGTTTGGTAATATGCATGTAATAAACTATACTATTACAGCTGGGATACATAACATAATGCTCTGCTAGAAAACAAGAGCATGTTAGCAGTGATACAATGATGCCTGACAGAAATATATTCTTTAGATTTCTTCTAGAAGTGCCCTTAAGTTTACCATAAGGTAGAAGACTACTTTATAAAAGTACAGGACATGAGAGAAAAAGGAAGTTTATCCTAGGAACACTATCAACAAACAGGGACTGACGTAAAAGTGCCTGAAAGCAAGCAAGCAATAACTGAGTAAGGACCTTCAACGTAGGAGCAGAATATAAGGCAACCAGATATTGAAACATTTGATTTTTAAAAGAATATTTCAACAAGTGAAATGTGCCCTCTCTCCAATCACTGTAGCTGAAGATATTAAGCCTATCTAGACATTAACACACCATTACAACATCAACAAGAATTGCAAAAAAGAAGCACATGCACACACACATTAATACATAAATATTGTCCCAGCTGGGTGCCTTTTTCTGTTATCCCTTCCATCAAACCACAGGAAATCTCTTACATCTTATGTAATTTCTCATTGCCAAAATGCCAACAAGAAGCATAGTAGAACTATCTATATAGATGGATAGATAGATAGATAGATAGATTTTTTTGATAGATTTTTTATTGAATAGTTAAACTATCCCAATTGTTGAAATTCAAACAACATCAAGACTTACAACATTGAATAATGAATATTAATTATTCGCCATAGTATGCTAACACGCCAAATGCTCGGTAAGTTGCCAAGTACTCATGGAAATTTTATTTGGGTGAGTACTCTTCATCTTATGTAGTGTCCCTTTTCAAAATTCCTCAACCCCACAATATTTTTGTATTTTTTTAATGTAATAAATAACAAATAACAAATAGCAGATATTGAACTTCATTATTTATTAAATATCATGCTTTAGGCCAACCTTGAAACTCATCGATGTTGATGCAAGGTACTGCGAAAAACCTTTTTCATATTATATTCAGCAGAAACCCCAAATTACAATTAATAATAATCAGCAGCAGTAAAAATAATTTTGGAAACACTTAAACATCACATGTTATTACTGTTATTGCAGTAATCTGAATACTGATAGATATTTATACAAAGCACAACAATTATCCTTAACATATATTATCAACTAAACCCAAAATATTATTTATCATTAATACTAAACTAAATATTTATCAAAATGAGCAAACACTAGAGTGGCATTGTAGCAGTACTATCATAGCACTGTAGTGTCACTGTAGCAACACTATAGCAAACTGAAACTAAAAATAAATTGTAAACTTTTAGCACAAATGCTATCCCTAGATGGATTCACCTCAAATGGACAAGAGGGTTTTAGTCCTCTAACCCAAACTGGAAACCAACAGGGTTTTCATCTTCGAAATTCAGCACATCAAGGGTTTTTGTCCTCAAATTAAACGATAAACACAAGTGCTAAAGCTCCAAAAGAGGATTTGATTACAAAAAATGGATGATTCCTTTGATTAATTCGTCCTCTTTTTATAAATTCCTTTTGAGCCACCTTAAATTTGAATTTCCTTTTCCTTCCTAAAATTCCCTCCAAAACTATTTAAAAACACGTTTTAAATTAAGTATTACATACGCCTTATGATGTCTCATTTAGATGACCACTTTATTAAAACAATAATATTAAAGTTGTTCTTATAAAATATTGGACCCAACTTAAAATATTATTATTAAAAAATTTCCTTAATTATAAATTATTTGAAAAGAGGACATAATAGTCTACCCTTCCCAAAATTGTTTGTCCTCGAGCAATGCAAATCCAATAATTTTGACTCTTCCTGAATGATAATCTCTATTAGACCATGATCCCAAATCATCCTTGGGAGTTTGTATGCCCATCTACCCAATTTATTTGACTATGAGATGACTTCATTTTCCTTTTGTGATGCAACATCCTCAAGTTGCTTTGCTTGCTGATCAACAATCTCCTGCAAAGGTTTCGCAAACTCCTTAGATCTGTCTAACTTTGTTGTTTGTTTTGTTCTTGAAATTTCAAGTGTACCTGATGGCTGCCTTATATGAAAATGAGTTCACTACCATGCTTTTGCTGCACTACTCTGATACAACTATGAGCCAAAAATTCTACACACCAGAAGATACTTCTACAAAAATGTTAATCAAACTTCTTTTCTTAGGTTCAGCCTCACCTAAGGGTAGTGTCCTTCACACTGAATAAAGGGAAATGAAAAAACAATTTCCACCCCATATTTTGGTGTGTTATGTAATATAGCCACAATCATGTTTGATGCACTGCCTAATTCAAGCTACAAATTTCATGCTTCTTTATTTCTACTGCAAGTGAAAGTATTATAACTAAAATCTCCAAACGAGTAGTAGGGAATGCATCACATAGCCTTTTTGAATTCTTTGTACAACAGGTAAAGATTTATTGTAGTTTTTAGCATGCATAGGATGTATCTCCACAACTTTTGTCATTTTTACAGCCTAATCTATTATTATCAACAATTTTGAAATGTAGAGATCTGGCCACTACTGATTGGTAGTTATGGGAACACCTGAACTGCAAAACTTTCTTGTGCAGCAATGAATTTATCTTTTGCTTTAAAAACATCATTATTTCCTATCAACTTATTCTAAAATTTCTGAAATCTTATTCCATTAGCAATCAGTGCAAACTATAATTGTGAAATTTGATAAATACATAATTGTACCTCCACTTGTCCTTTGCTGCAAGCTTCTTCTTGTTGCTGAAATTTGACTTCTACAAGTTATAATTCCTATGTTTTTATCTGCTACATAAACTATTCTTTGCAAACTGCACATTCTTCTAAAAATTTCTTGGTCCTGTTCTTTATGGTGATTTGGTATCAGCATAAAGAGAATTTTCTCTTTTGGAGCAGCCCACTACGTATTTGGAGGAGCAAATTTGAAGAGGTATGTGTTTCTTTGTTTTGCCATCAACCATTCCATTCACAATCATTTTCTCCTTCCTAATGGAACAAAAAAGAAGAAGAGGGGAAAATGGAGGAAGAGAATTTATTCTCATCTTCTTTTTATCCTACCTTTTTCTTCTCCCATAATCTATTCTTTTTCCCATTTCTCTCTTTTTTATTTACAAATGTTGAAAAAAAATCTATCTTTCTTCCATTTGTAGTAAACTTACAGTTCATTATAATGTCAGGGCCAATAAGAAAAGACCCTCGATGGAAACATGCTACACACTTCTTAAGAAAAGGGAAATAATTTGTAATTATTTCAAAATCAAACTTAGCGGAGCCATTAATCACCTAAAATTCCACCTTACTTGTATACTTGGCTGCAAAGTACCAAAAAACTTTATCAAGTTTGACTTGGCAAATCAAAAGACAGTTTTCAATTAACCAAGATTTACTCAAGGAAAAAAGGGGAAACTAAATAATACTTGAAATTTTCATTAAAAAAGAGGAACAAAATGTTGCTTTCTTTTTCCATGCCAAATAAATTGCATAGAGATAGGAAGTAAATAAAAATAATGATGAAACACACACTTATACTAAGAAGGGGGCCTCAATCAATATAGATCAAACTTTCCTTTTCAACTTAATCAATCACAGCAGTATTACCTCAAAACTTAATCATCCATAGCAATAGCATACATGAAAGATCTAGCAATTAAGAACACAAGAAGAATACACGATTTTATGTGGAAACCCTTACAGGAGAAAACCACGGCAAAATATTGCTTGTATAATTCTTCTTACAAATTTTGTAGGCACCAACCTACTAGAGACTCCAATCCCCACCACTAAGCACCAACCCAGCAAGAGATGCCAATCTCCTAATGTGGAGGACATAATTACAAGTGACAAGTATTGGTGTTACCTTCATAGCCAAACATTCTCACACCCACAGCCTCTTGTGGTCAAAAATTTATCACATAGAAAAATATATAACTTAAACTCTCCAAAGTTGAATTTCTTTTCATTTTTGAATAAAAAAAAATTAGAGTTTGAAGTTTGATTTATAATTTTTTATCTCAACTCTCTAACTTTGCCACAATAAATTACTTGTTCATCTTCATTTAAGCTGAATTAGAGCGCATACTCCATCCACTTAGTAAAGTGCAACTCATTGGCATCAAAAAAAGCAGAAGAGAGTTTACATGCATTCCAACTGGCACCTTCTTTCGCACAAACAAGCTGATTACAAGGAAGGGGCAACAAAGTTGTGGGATGTAGAGCTAGAGCAACCAGACTTGGATGGTTTTGATTGATTATGCAGGGGAAGGGGCCTAATCCCTTACAGAAACAGCAAAACAATTCGGAGAAGCAACACCCAGACAAACCAGCAAAACAGAGGAGATAGCAGAACTAGAAACAACACCACATCTCACCAAAACCAACCAAAACAAACATCAACCAACACCAACAAAATCAAAAAATATAATCCTATCCACGAGCCAATAAAGTTTTAACCAAACCATATTATCATCAACCCAAAAATTCAAATAAGGCAAGTATAACCTGTCATAAGTTCCCAGCAAGTAAATGATCTTCAGACTAGAAATAGAGAGTAAATAAACACAGTTCAGGCTTATCAAGCCATTACCCAATATTAACCTAACAAAAGAGCCAAAAAACCAATCAACTAAAGACATAAAGGAACAAAACTAGACACAAAACAGAGGATTAAGCTTCCTCTATAAGGCTCCAAGCCATCTTCAGGTCTCCCGCCATTTCCTCGAGGCTGTCCTTGGTCTCCATCTTCCCGGACTGATCGGCTTCATCCCTATTTCCTTTTTTCCTCTGCTGCTTTTTGATCTTGCCTTGTCCCAATATAGTTGCCATCACAGTTCTTTTCATAACACCATCCATAACTCTACAGACATTCATAATTGCATTCTCAATAGCATGGAACCTATTTGAGTTGTCTTCTTTCTGCAACATCCTTTTGAGTAGCTCCATCCTTACTTCCAGCATTTCCATTCTTATCTTAACAATTTTCATTTTCTTTTCTTTCAGACTATCAACATTACAAGGGATATCAGTGTTAATTTCAGAATCCACCAAGTTGATTGGGGTATCATTTATGTTTCCCTTTCCTTTGGCCATTCTTGTCTCCTCCTCCACACCATGCTCCTCCTATCGATTATTACCTTCTTCCTCTTCTAGACTCGAATCCTCAATATCCTCGGACCCTGACACCTCTTCCTCCTAAAGCCCAGCTTCTCCCAAACTGTCAGGCACATACTCCTTTGAGGAAGTATCATTCTCTTTCCTAGCAACCCTCTTCCCTTTTTTATTCTCGAGTTCCCGAGGAGCTTCCGTTTTCTTATCAGCAAAAATTTTAGTTTTCTTCCTAGCATCCAAACCTTTGGACGCAGCCAAAGCAAGACGAGTTGACCTACAACTCTCAGGAGTGGTGGAACCGCTTTCTGGGCTTATGTCATTATCATCCAGAATCGTTATGGTTGGGGAATCAAGCCCAATTATTTTATCAGCATTTTTCTTTTCTTATTGGTAGCTAAAGAGAGGGGAGCAGTGTTGTGTTTTTCAGTGGTTATTTTGAGGAGCGTCATCCATGAAGGGTCCACAACTTTAGGGGAAGGTTTCTTACTATTTTTTGTTTCTTTCACAAGGGAGTGGGGTCGGCTTTCCAGCAGCTCTATTTTGACTGAGCTTTTAGGGGCCGGATTGCTTTTAATCAAATTATGAAAGGTGTTCATTTGCGGGGTGGTGGCTAGGACATACTTACAGATAGCTCTAATCAAACCATGATGCAGGGGTGGGTTAGCACCATGAGTCAAGCTTTGTTTCAACGACGAGACGAGGAAAAAAGGCAAGTTGATTTTTTCCAGATGCCTAATATGCTTTAGGATGGGGAAATGGTGCCCATGCACAGACTGCAATCGACCCTCTAAAGTAAAATATTTTCAATGTTCCACGGGGACGTCTCGGAAACTTAGGGACTTGGGGGGGATGTCCCCCCACCAGCCCACCACCAACGCCACCATCCCACCACTAGTGTCGCTATCTCCAAGATGCTATCAAGACTTCGAGGACGCTACGGTGTCCTCAAGACATCTAGGGGGCTCCTAGTTGTCTCCAAGATGTATAATTCTTATAATTATACATCTTTTTATAACTACTTTTTCAAGTACTATATGTATTTCAACACCCTGCCGCCCCCCCGCCACCATCCCCCCACCACCCCAAAACTTAGACCCTCGTCCTCGTGTCCCTGAAACGCATCCGCTATCGTCCCCCCGTCCATGTCCCCGAAACCCCGTGGAACACTAAATATTTCATAACAAAATAACATTGTGGTAAGGAGGTAGGAGCAACAACCTGGCATAGCTGTTCTAAAATCTTTCAGCTTTTTCTTTGGCTTCAAAAAATTTGTCAATATAGGGTCTAGTAGTTACCCGTGCTTACCTTGGCGATTTTCTTTCCTTCATAATTGAGCCTCATGGCCTTAGGTATCAACTCAGCATCCACTATAAAATGAAGCCCTCCCATGTCGACCTCACCATCCCTCCATGCATTAGCAAACCTATAGCTAAGCTCCTCACTATAGCCCTCCATAGCTTTGAAGTATAGGGTAAAACCAGCACGTTCAAAGATGCTCCATAACTCCGCATTCTGCCTCAGGGAGTCATGTTTGCTTGGCTCAATTCTCTTTCTAGGGCCTCCCATTGTCTTTTCCCTGGTAAGATACTCCTTGCACAAAAGTAAATAATCCACACTTAGACCCTTCTCGTCCACAACGGATACCACTAACAGCTCAAAATTTTCAGCTTTGATGGTAACTTAGGGGTTATTCATTTGGAACGGTGACGACTCAAATCTTCTAGTGATAATTTTAAAAAGATTGTGAATAACTCATATCTTCCAAACCATCCTTTATTGGAAAAGACAACACCCCCACAATTAAGACACATAATTAATCTTTTTTGATTATCCTCTAATCTGTCATAGTTAACACATGCGAAAATGTCCTATCGATAATCCCTTGATAGATTTTTAGGGGTTTGGGCAGGTAAAATCATTACATGACGTATTACAAACTCCTTTCCTCTTTTAGTTTTACACGAGGCTTTTGAAAAATCATTTCTTTCTGTCTTATTTCTTTTATACTTCTAAAGATTTATCGTACTTCTGTCAACATTGGAGTACCCCAAATCCTTACTCTCCAAATTACCCGTCTCCATTATGAGTAGGGTAATGATTATCATGCCAACTTGATAACTCTCTGAATACTCCATCATCACTAATTTCTTTCTATCCATGTAGGATTATTTAAGAGCCCAAATTTTTCTTTGAATATAATCTCCTTGATCTGATTTCGCAATTGGGAGAAGTTCCAATACTCCCACTCCGATTGCCGTAGGCAAATATTTGCCATTGCATCAGCAACCATGTTACCTTCCCTATAGACATGGAAAATCTTATACTGTTGGAAGGTTTTCATCATTTTTCTACAATCATCCAGGATGTCTTTTAATTCCCACGACACATCAGCCATACTACTTAAATAGTCCGTTATTAGCTTGGAGTCACCTTCCACCCAAACTTTAGTGTAACCTTTTTCTTTCACCTAATTTATACCCGCCCACACTGCTTTAGCCTCTACAATGTTTCTTGTTGTACCCAAGCCTCTACTGTATCCAGTGACAAAATTACCTTGATGATCTCTAATTAATCCACTCGCACCCGCCAGACTAGGATTACCCTTTGAACATCCATCAAAATTACATTTTATCCATCCTAGATTCGAAGGTATCCAAATAGTACTCCTTTTGATAAGTTGTTTTACCCAGTTAATATTAGTTAAATCTTGTGATATACCCCATAGTTGCTTAATTCGCAACTCTTCATAGGAAGGCATTTTCTTTGAAGGAGCATACTTGCAGTTGTCAATGTTTTCTTGTATCTTCTTTCTTATAGACATGCATAACTCTTTACTGTTCTTAGATGTATCCCTGAAAGCTCTATTGTTTCCTTCTTTCTACAACCCCCAAGTGAGGAACGGAGGAACTTGCTGTAATGTCCCCATTTTAGTCGGTTATCAGGAGCAGTTGAGTTAGCCTATCTCTTGGACCCTCGTAGGCTGACAAGATCTAGTTAGGGGGTCAGTGTCCATTTTGGTGGGTATTGCCATTCCCACCCCTTTCACCTCAGTATTGGTTTCAGTACAAGCATATGGAGTTCAATGTTCGCCAGCTTCTGACGGCACGAAAAAATACTGAGTTGGAAAGGAGTTATGTTTATTTATATGGTTGAGTTAATTATTTAACTTAATGGAATATTATAAAGTCAAATTGACTTTATAAAAGATTAGAAGGCCACTTAAATAAATTTAAAAGTGACTTAAGGTTGATAAAGTGATAAAATAAATCACTCAAGTCAAATAAAGGTGCGCTCACTTCATAAAGTGAGATTTAAAACTATTGAAAGGTAATTAAATACATTTCAATGTATTTTAAAGCCAAAATGTGTGGCTTTTTGAGAGAAGTGTGTACTTTTTGTGATATAAGGGAAAAAACAAGCAATTAAACTCACTTCTTAATTATTTGAAATTGCTTGATATTTTTCTTCTCTATGCATTTGTTTGAGGACAAGGATTTTAGGAAAACCTTCATTGAAGAACAAGAATTCTTCACTGGATCTGTGGTTGCGAGGCTGTGAGACACTAGTCGAATGATTGCCATTGTGGGAGCTTCATCCAGAAGTTCATCTGTGCTATATCAGATTTCCTTTCAGCATTTTCCAGTTTGAAATAAGGCAAAAGGCTTCACATCTTGGACGCCATTCTTCTGCAGTGTGTTTGATTCAGAAAGGACCTTCAATATCTTCAAAGGCCATACCATTTTGCTTGGATGGCGTGTTCTTCTAGCAAGGGCGTTTGAGTTAAAGAGGAAAAATGCCTCCTTTCCTGGCTTTTACTGTGATCCATTGTTGGCGCCTATACCTTTCAATAGCTTTTCTCCAATTTCAAGGTGGGAGAAAGCAGATCTGGACTCCAGGCGAGCAATTTCATCATTTTCAGCCATTCTTGCCTGGCAAGAGAAAAATATTTCTTATTTAATTATTCTGGAGAGATTCGGGTATCTTGATTGTTCTTGATCTGTTTGTAATAGTTGAATAATGTTTATTACATGAGTTGTTTCTCAGATTTAGTGTAATTTCCAGTTTTATATGCATTTATATGCTATCGCCCCTTCTACTTCTGTCTAGAATTTCTCCTAAAAAACTTTTAAAACATAAAGATAAGCAGAAAACAACAGGGGTTTGAGTTGGAGCCAGTTGGGCTCTTCACAGTGGTATCAGAGCACATAATCCTGCCAGCCTAAAGGGGTTAATATCATATGCGTTCTTATCAAGGAAGATATAACAGGTACTATTCTCGCAGGAGGCCTGGTAGTTAGAGAAATCAATTTGAGGACTTTCCCTTTGACAATCCATTCGAAGAAATGGGTGACAAACAGGAGATTGGGGAACCTCACAACCGAGCTCAGAATGAGGACAGGGAGGCCCAAGACATTCTGAGAGGCCTAGCAGCAGGACAAGAAAAGGTGGCTAACGCACTACAGCAGTTAAGCACAGCAGTGCAAAATTTGACTATCCAAAGTAGACCACAGGAACAGGAGGAAGATGGTAGTGTGCATGGAATTCCATGCCAGAGAGTTACTCCTGCACGTACCTATGAGAGACCCACACGTCCTATCTTTGCCAGGCGTGATCCAGTTGATGGCAACATGGAGGAGGGAGAAGGTGGCGTGGTCTTCACGGATAACATCATGACATTACATGATGAATGGGAAGCTTTACCCCAGCGAGTTCAAGATCACCTGAATTTTGATAGATTTATGAGTCAAAAGAGAGAACATGGCAAGAATCGAGTTGATAGGAGGCCTAGAGATAATAGAAACAATGATCTGAGACAGGCAACTAATAAACTCACTCTTCCTACCTTTGATGGCAGCAGTAGAGTCACTGCTAGAGCTTGGATTAGCAAGCTTGATACTTTCCTGACTTTACATCCGATAGCGGAGGATGATGCCATTAAATTCTCAGCATTACAATTGGATGGTGTAGCCCATGATTGGTGGCACCACGGAATGGTTACTCTACAACATGACTGGATTACTAGTTATCAAGAATTCACAAATAGACTTGTGGAAAGATTTGGCAAAAAAGACCCTGAACTGTATTTCAGAGACTTAGCACAGCTCAAACAGTTAGGCAGTTTGGAGTCCTATATTGGTGAATTTCAGAGGATCTCGATTATGGTCACAAGGATCTCAGAGAGAAGGCTGGTTATTCTCTTTGTAGAGGGGCTTTTTGAGCCAATGAAGGGCTGGATCAAAGCTTTTGATCCCCCCAATTTACAGGAAGCTATGAGGAAAGCTCGTAGCATGGAACTTACCACTTCATGTAATAAGTCCAATTCAGAACCCTCTTCATCACTTAGTAGCAGCAAATCAGAAGATGTTGATCCCAAAAAATCAGACAATGTTGAGCAAAAGAAAAAATTTGCAGCACCCTTGGATAGTGAAACAATCAACGATTTGCACAGAAAGAGGCTATGTTTTTACTGTAAGGGTCCGTATGATCTTAACCATGACTGTCCCCTCAAGCCTAAAGGACAAAATAGGCAAATGGAATGGTATTATATATCGAGCAAGGAGATGACTCTTTGGCCAGCCAAGAGTCCCCGTAACCTGAAAGAGCCTTCCCTTCGCATGCTAGACATGTGAGCTTCTGGTGGCTCCAACTCTCCTTCAGTTTCAACTTCAATTTTCGAGTTTTCAGCTCCTGTATCCTCTGGAACAACTTGCTAATCTGAAAAATCAGTCATATCTTCTCCCTAGTAATCAGTGATATGAAAACTGTTAAAGAAATCCATACTATTAGTTCTCAACTCACCATAGCCCTTCATCTTGACCTTGTTGGATGAATCTCAACCGTTGAATTCTCATATAGAGTTTTTCAACGGTGTTCACTTAATTATAATGTAAGTGAGGTTGTGGGGTAGCTTCCATAGTATATGGATAAATTATAATATGGAAGCTATAATCATTCAAATAAAAAGATTAAGAAACAAATGATGAAAATAAACCCTACTCAAATGTGTTAGAATAGGATAAATAATATTTTAACCTATTATTTAGATGGTTAAGGTCAAAGTCCATACTAATATTCTTTTACCTCCTAATTATGATTTTTAATTGTAGAGCAATCATACCCACTAAGTATGCTTTTGAGTTGGTGATATTGATCATAATAGGATACTAAGCCCAAGAGCGGATATACCATCCCTCTTGGCCCCAAGTGGCAGACACTTAGTCATCCAACATGGAGTGGCATACTTAGTGGGTATGATTATTATAATATAGTCCAATATTCTATATTATTAACTAACCAATATAGTTTCCTTTTGGAGGATTGACAATTGTTAGTATTAGCAATTTCAAACATGCTAATAACTAATAAATAATGAGAAAAAAAAACATTAGAAATATACTTAAGGATAATAGGATATACACTTAATTTATCCTCTTTAATTGCCTATTTATCCTTTAGGGACTGCAGGGACTGGATCTCAAGTACAAAAGATTAATACTAACAATTGTTAATCCTCCAAAAGGAAACTAACAATTGTTCCATCACTAAATGTGTATGGAACGACTGCCTATTTATCTTATGCTAATACTAAAAATTGAGTTGCTATCAATTAAATCTAAATTATAATAATATTCTTTAATTTGTTGGTTTAATTATAACAATATTAAAGTAATCTAGTATATAGTTTATAATCCATTAGTTATGCATTCACTTGCACAACTAATGGATTATAAACTATATTAATTTTTTTTTTAATCCTATAGTATGCAAAACATAGAATGTGATGCATGTTTCGAATTCAAAAAATGTGATATCGTTTGAAAGCTATAGACATTTTTCAGTCAGCCTATCAATCAGGACTTTACTCGTAATTCAAATAGAAACATCCATAGTATATGGATAAATTATATTATTTATAATTTTACTGTGGGGTAGCTTCCATAGTATATGGATAAATTATAATATGGAAGCTACCCCATATTCATATGGACTAAATATATAGTGAGCCTAATTAAATACTAAATTATATAATTAATTATAGTGTCAGTTGAATTAAATACAAATTTACTATTGGTCAATACGTACTAATTTAAAATGAAGTCAAATATATAGCTAATTACTTTAGGTCACACAACTGACTCACACTTAAGAGATTATTTGTATACTATTAAAGTTATTGTTATTTGTATACTATATCACTATTCCTTTGGTTAATTTATAAAGTTATACCAATGGAAGTTATAGGGTATTTTGTTATGATTGTTCTTCTCTTTAATCGAGATTTAAAGTATACGAACACTGTAGTAGAATTAAAATGAGAAATTATAGAAATGGAATAGTGATAAATTGATTAGTGTATTATAATACAATTTACTAAAGGCTTAATTAGAGCTGTCATCAAATGCCTTGCCCACAAAATACCACATACTCCTCATAATAAATAATTTAAATTAACTTGTGACCTCAATATCTAGTTTTTATAGATTAATAAGTCCTAATGCATTATAATTATTAATAATTCAAATATTTGCATCCTCTCAAGGAAATCATGACCTACGGAATGGGAATCAGGAAAAGATTGCTCTACAATAAAAACTGCCTCCAATTACAAAACATACGCATCTACCCTTAATCACCCTTAACAATAACTTAAGCATCACTTGAATTATAAGAGATACACATAAAACTATGAATTGAGAATTGCAATGCAAAAGTACCCAGAATAACATTGGTGATCCACACTCATACCCTAGTTAAAGTAAGTATTGTAAATATATTAATATTGATAAGCATAAGAAGTAGGTTAGTAAATAGATATTAACTCAAGGATAATCTTCACATATTAACTTTAAAAATATTAACTCACAATCAGATTAATATTTAAAATTATTTTAGAATATAAATCTTATAATAGTCTTTGTAAGATTTTGATGAGAGTATGAATTTTATTATTTAACAACTATAAAATAAGAAGTAGGTTAGTAAAAATTATGATCAGCCAGAATTATGTACTTATAATTGGCCTAGGAAATTATGTTGGGAAAAGTGGGTGTTACCCCAAAATCACATTAAGGGGTGCTTATTCATGGGATAAATTGACAATGAATTACCTCAAATATTTGGTTTGTCAAAAATTATAAGTACATAACTAGATGCTCAGTTTTTATTAATTATCATATTTTGGTCCTTGGTTATTAGAATTATAATGCTCCTCCTAAAATATCTAATTAACTTGGTAAAATATATTTAATAACCTACTCTAAGACTCCATGATTGTTAGGATGTCCCTAGTAATCATGACCAAGGACCAAAATTCAATAGAACTAAATTAGGAGGCATGTATGATTTTTCCTCAACACAGGTAGGCTCGGATTCTATAGGATAGCCCTTCAATTATAGTATCCTGACAAGAGTACTATGAGGAAGCTATGAGGAAAAATCATACATGCCTCCTAATGTTGAATTTACCTAAATCTACAAGAGTCCTATATTGGTGAATTTCAGAGGATCTCGGTTATGGTCACAAGGATCTCAGAGAGAAGGCTGGTTATTCTCTTTGTAGAGGGGCTTTTTGAGCCAATGAAGGGCTGGATCAAAGCTTTTGATCCCCCCAATTTACAGGAAGCTATGAGGAAAGCTCGTAGCATGGAACTTACCACTTCATGTAGTAAGTCCAATTCAGAACCCTCTTCATTACTTAGTAGCAGCAAATCAGAAGATGTTGATCCCAAAAAATCAGACAATGTTGAGCAAAAGAAAAAATTTGCAGCACCCTTGGATAGTGAGTCATAATAGTTTGTCTTATAATAGAATAATATGATAATCCTCAAAAGAATTTCTATAATATTAGAATTGTTATGTACACAGTTAATTACAAAAAAATAATTTTCAAGCCTCAAAAGAATTTCAGGTCAAGGGTTGATTAACTCATCTTTTAGGTTATAAGTCAATCTGATGCCCTTGCCATATCTAAAATTCTAGTTAAACATTAGGTTCACTTTTCCATACATATTAGTAATGGGGACCCAAGTCTAAAATCAAAATGAGTACTCGTTATGGTTCAAGATCCCATCCTAAAAGGGAACCATTTAGAATGGGTATTTGTTTTGTAAAAGATTTTTTAAATGACAGTCATGATAAGCATGGACGTCATCAGCGTAATTAATATCCAAGATTGATACCACTTAATCAAAACTAATATGATAATCCTCATGTGCATATCCTCATAAACAGTATTAAAGTAATTTGCCAACTAATTTAAATAAATAACCAGATATTGTTATTAAATCTAAAATAATCATATAATACCATTTCACTCCAATATTATAATTAAACCAACACTTCGCAATGTTTGTAATAAATTATAATTATTGATACATGCCTCCTAATGTATAGAACTAAATCTACAAGAGTCCTATATTGGTGAATTTTAGAGGATCTCGGTTATGGTCACAAGGATCTCAGAGAGAAGGCTGGTTATTCTCTTTGTAGAGGGGCTTTTTGAGCCAATGAAGGGCTGGATCAAAGCTTTTGATCCCCCCAATTTACAAGAAGCTATGAGGAAAGCTCGTAGCATGGAACTTACCACTTCATGTAGTAAGTCCAATTCAGAACCCTCTTCATCACTTAGTAGCAGCAAATCAGAGGATGTTGATCCCAAAAAATCAGACAATGTTGAGCAAAAGAAAAAATTTGCAGCACCCTTGAATAGTGAAACAATCAACGATTTGCACAGAAAGAGGCTATGTTTTTACTATAAGGGTCCGTATGATCTTAACCATGACTGTCCCCTCAAGCCTAAAGGACAAAATAGGCAAATGGAATGGTATTTTGAGGGAGAAGATATGACTGATTTTTCAGATCAGCAAGCTGTTCCGGAGGATACAGGAGCTGAAAACTCGAAAATTGAAGTTGAAACTGAAGGAGAGTTGGAGCCACCAGAAGCTCACATGTCTAGCATGCGAAGGGAAGGCTCTTTCAGGTTACGGGGACTCTTGGCTGGCCAAAGAGTCATCTCCTTGCTCGATATAGGTGCAACACATAACTTCATTGATGCACAGTAAGTGGAAAGATGTGGAATTCAAACTCATGAGTTTGAAGGAATAAGAGTAAGAGTTGCTGATGGTTACATTCATAAGTGTGAGAGAATGATACCGGATCTGCTGATGAAACTCAATAATTGTGAGTTTACAGCAGATTTTTATGTGGTGAACATGGGAGACACTGAAGTGATTCTCGGCATGAAGTGGTTTCATGCGATTGGAGAGTTCACTCTCAACCTTCATGAGATGGAGATGAAATTCAAGGTTGACAGGGTTACTCGTGCTTAAAGCCATCAAGGACAGCAACCTAAAAGTAATTACCTTGAGAAGAATAGAGAGGTTGGTTCGACAGTCCATTCTCAGGATGAGGGGTGCAGAGAGCAGTTTACAGCATCCAGCTTTGAGTTTGCTTGAGGACAAGCAAATTCAGGGAGGGCGGACTATAATATCCCCATTTTAGTCAGTTATCAGGAGCAGTTGAGTTAGCCTATCTCTTGGACCCTCATAGGCTGACAGGATCTGGTTAGGGGGTCAATGTCCGTTTTGGTCGGTATTGCCATTCCCACCCCTTTCACCTCAATATTGGTTTCAGTAAAGGTATATGGAGTTCAGTGTTCGCCAGCTTCTAATGGCACAGAAAAATACTGAGTTGGGAAGAAGTTATGTTTATTTACGTGGTTAAGTTGATTATTTAACTTAATGGAATATTATAAAGTCAATTTGACTTTATAAAAGATTAAAAGGCCACTTAAATAAATTTAAAAGGGACTTTTAAGGTTGATAAAGTGATAAAATAAATCACTTAAGTCAATTAAAGGTGTGCTCACTTCATAAAGTGAGATTTAAAACTACTGAAAGGTAATTAAATACATTTAAATGTTATTTTAAAGCCAAAATGCGTGGCTTTTTGAGAGAAGTGTGTACTTTTTGTGATATAAGGGAAAAAACAAGCAATTAAACTCACTTCTTGATTATTTGAAATTGCTTGATATTTTTCTTCTTTGTGCATTTGTATGAGGACAAGGGTTTCAAGAAAACCTTCATTGAAGAACGAGAATTTTTCACTGGATTTGTGATTGTGAGGCTATGAGACACCAGTCGAATGATTGCCATTGTGGGAGCTTCATCCAGAAGTTCATATGTGCTTCATCAGATTTCCTTTCAACATTTTCTAGTTTGAAATAAGGCAGCAGGCTTCACATCTTGGATGCCATTCTTCTGTAGTGTGTTTGATTCAGAAAGGACCTTCAATATCTTCAGAGGCCGTACCATTTTGCTTGGATGGTGTGTTCTTCTAGCAAGGGCGTTTGAGTTAAAGAGGAAAAATGCCTCCTTTCTTGGCTTTTACTGTGATCGATTGTTGGCACCTATACCTTTCAGTAGCTTTTCTCCAGTTTCAGGGTGGGAGAAAGTAGATTTGGACTCCAGGCGAGCTATTTCATCATTTTCAGCCATTCTTGCCTGGCAAGAGCAAAATATTTCTTATTTAATTATTCTGGAGAGATTCGGGTATGTTGATTGTTCCTGATCTGTTTGTAATAGTTGAATAATGTTTATTACATGAGTTGTTTCTCAGATTTAGTGTAATTTCTAGTTTTATATGGATTTATATGCTATCGCCCCTTCTACTCTGTCTAGAATTTCTCCTAAAAAACTTACAAAACATAAAGATAACTAGAAAACAACCGGGGTTTGAGTTGGGGACAGCTGGGCTCTTCACACATGCCTCTAGAGATCCATAATAATATTATGGGAGTAGGGATAGAGATTCCAGCACTCAATAAACATTTTCACAAAAGGAGGAAAAACCCACTCAATTATCAGATTTTTCAGAAAGAAAGACCAAACCTCCTATGAGTAAGGACATTGAAACAACAGATGCATGATGGTTTCTTCAGCTTTATTACAAAGATAGCACCTATTGACCAAGTAGAAGCCTTTTTCTTAAGATTATCAATAGTGAGAATCTTTCCATGTGCCACTTTCCACCAAAAGCAATTAATCTTAGGTATTAAATTCTTACTCCAGACCATTTTCCAATTAAAGTCCCCCTTTTGGATCAGCTGGGTTTCCAAAACTTCATACACAGATTTGACAAAGATTCTCCTAGAAGAGCTTTTAGTCCATATCCACTTATCATCACTATCCTTTGAGAAAAGATCAGATTCGCCAATCTGTTGCAAAAGGGTACCCAAACCAGCATCCCAATTGCATTGTCTTCCCCCCCTAAGAACAGCATTATTCATATAATTTTTAAAATTTAGCCATTTTGGCATCAAACCATCCCAATTTATATAATTAGTGACCTTTTTTCCAATAGTTTTTTTCATTCTGATTTTAATTTGTTGAAGATTGTTGTTTGATAATGTTGGTTGGAAATTTTGTATTCTCGTGAAAGCGTACAAAATTGAGATTTCAACCACAGCACGTGAGTTTGAACTCTCCTAATTAAGGGAAGGCTCCCCCTTTAACTAAATAAAACTAAATGGATGGGACAGCAATCGTTCCTCTTGTTTCAGGAAAGATTACGTTCTTCTCTCTTCACAGAAAAGACACAGTAAATGTTACTAAACTTATTACAACAGCTATGCAGTGAAATTAAGAGAAAGGAAATAAAGTTTCCTGAAAGCACAAAGACTTCCGTTATTTCCTCCGGGACGGGAAAACAATTCGATAAGCACAAAGTCTTGAAGAATGAAATCCTATCAACCTTTTTCAGAACGATTACTTTATGGAAATATACAAGATAAAACAGCTCAAAGACTGTAATTACAATGTATCTTTAAACTACTCTTAAATGAGAAATACTTATGAGCACAAAGACTTATAATTCTTCTCTATTTCTAACACTAACTATGAATTCAATTCTCACATTTACAGCACAAAGTCTGCAAATATTTAAATCAAATCTCTTTTCAGCAATTTTCAACAATTCTCAAGTAATCACAATATAATAAAACAAGGATTCAGCTCAAAGTCTGAAATTCCAGCTTCTTGATATCACTTGAAAATTCACAATATTTTACTATAAAGCTCAAAGACTTTATGAGTACAAAATTCTGCAGAGTTTTCTTGCTTGCTAAAAAGATAAAGAAATACAATAGACCCCTCAAGTATTTATAGGAGGAGGGTCTGGAGAAAAAGGTGGGAGGATCTCAACAAACTTGAGAAAATCTCTCAACCGATAACTAATTGCGATTGACTTATTCAAAATTACAATCCAAATTGTGATTTGTCTTGTAAGATTTTACATGTAATTACATTTTCGAAAATTGCAAGGAAAGAACACTTGCAATTGCAAAATTTGTTTTTACATATATATTGTCGAAAGTAAAATTACATAAAACAATCTAAAACTTTCAATCTGTTTCATTCCTATCTTTGAAAGATAAGAATTTGCTGATGATGGTCTTCAACTCGTTCGGATCTGGACCCAATGTGTTCTTGGCCATTGCAACTGTCTTCAAAATTACATCAAAGTATCTGATAGTCGCCAATCTATGCTCTTCATAATTAGTTTGCATTTTCTCAAGGATTGTTTGATGATTGACAAGCTTTTGAATCGAATCCATAGAAAATTGCTCTAATTCCATTTGTTGACGAAGACTAGCCGCCATTTCTGAAGTAACTGAATCAGCTTCAAGTAATTCATCCTCTTGATTTAAAACCATACATAAGATCTTCTCAAAACTTGAAAGAATATCCTGCTGAACTTCATCATTCATCTCTAAAGTGGCCCGGATATCTTTGATAAGATCTTGAATGACCAATGATTTATTTGTCATAAGTTCTTCAAATTCTATGTACTTCTCTCTGTTTGGCAAGATTGAATTGCTGCATAGAATTTGTAACTTAACTTGATCTATCTCATGCCAGATTTTTAAATCCTTCTCAAGTGATTCCAAACTCTGCTTGAAGATCTCCAAAGTCTGATTCAGCTTTATCTTTGCTATTCTGACATTTTTGAAAACTTGCAACATCTTCTCAATCATTGGAATACTTTGCTCAATTAACTGAGTTATCCATGAATCAATTGCCTTGGCCTTTTGCGCAATTCTTTCTAATTGTCTAACTGACTCATTTGGAGGAGCTGTAGATAGAGAATTAACTGCCTCTGATGATCCTGTAATCCTTTGAATGACTGCAACCAGCTGAGCATTGTCTTCTTTGAGTTTTTCCTTTTTAGCTAAGAGTTCGTTATAGCTTTGTGTCAGAATTGTCACTGAACTCTGAGCATCCTGCATCATATTGGCATGAGTCTGCTTGCCCAATTCGACTCTTGTGAATCTGTAGTCAGATACCTGCATTTCTTCATGCGGTTTATCAACTAAGGGCTCTGCAATTTCAGCATATTTCATTCTGTTGCTGTCAACAAAAACCTGTGAGACTGTTTTAGCTTTCTTTGCAATTACTGGTTTTGATTTCTTCAATTTTCGGAAATCAAAAATATCAGGAGACACTGCTTGTTTCTTTCTCTTAGGAGCAATTGAATTCAGCCATGGAGGAAGATCCAAGGTTGTCACATCTGAAATGGCAACTGCGGTCTCAGTAGAAATAGCCTCAGTTTGAGATACAACAGAAATTCTTGAAGGTGCCTCAGTTTGTACAGCAACAATGTTTTGCTCAGAGGACAAATTGCAACTAGGATTGGCCATGAAACAATCAAAGTTCGTTACAGACGTATCAATTTCTGGAAGAGTTGTTTCTGACATGGCTGAAAAGATTGGATTGATATCAAAAATACTCTTGAAGTTAGTAGGCAAGTTCATCATGGGAGTATCCGTTACAGATGAAGACTGATGACAAGTCTCTTGTGTTGGAATAGAAGGAACAAAAACGGTAGAGAAGGAATCAACATCACTGTCGATAGGAGACAAAGGGGATATAGCTGATTCTGGTATTGGAGCCTCAATGTGAGGAGTTATCTCACTTAGGATAGTAGAGGTCTCATGAACCTTGTCTCCTTCTTGCTGATCTAATACCTGAATCTGCATTTCGTTGACTTCCTTACCCTTTAATGTTTCCCTATCCAATGGTTGTTCTGGAGCTCTGCTTACTTTCAGCTTGATTCTGGTACTTGAAGAGGAAGCTCCTTCTTTTGATTGTTCTCTGATTTCTGATTTCAATCCTCTAGGACCAGCTGGGTCATCTTCAGCTCTAACTTTGATTTTGATAGTCTTGACACCTATGCTTTTGAGCCAAGAGTTGGTGTTCGCCAAGACTGATTGAAATCTATCAAAGATAGAGACGGATTCCTTTTGAGACCATTGAATTGTAGGAATGGGAGCATTAGCAACTCCCTGTTCTTCGTACTCAGGATCCAAAATCTGCTTATCATCAATCACTCCTTCCGGAATTAAAGTCAGATTTAGGTCAATTATTTGCTCCAAAGTCAGCCTGCAATAATCCATTTTATATACATCCTTTTCTGTACGGAGATCTGCCCAAATGTCCTCAATGCGGTGAACATGAGTGAAGGAGGCTCTTTTTATTTTATCCTTCATCCTTCTGTAATCAAAATCCACCCTAGCTTGGAATCTCTTCAATGTTATCTCCTGAAGTTCAGTTTCCATTGCTTTGGCTCTTGAAGAGGTTGTCAAAGAATACCTGCCAATTACCAATGGATTATGTGAAGAAATACCAATTCCAGACTTGTGTTGTGAAGCTTGACGTGAATGAACTGCCATCAATTGCCTTCCCAGCTCCATCAGAACGATCTTATCAGTTGGATATCTCGGGAGCATATAAGGTTGGTCTTCAAAACAGCCAACTCTCATATAGGTGAATGTTGGAAATTGAAGAAACAAGCAGCCATATTGATTTACCTTATTCCAAGCCGCCTCAGATATCCTGTTATTTACCAACTCTTTATCAAACAAACACATAAAATAACCGAAGAAGGCATCTTGAACCCTTCTATAATGTGCTCGACTTGGAATAAAAGTCAGCTGGTCATAATATTTCCATACAGGCACCAACGATCTGTCACCTTCAGGAGATAAGCCTGGAAAATGTCTCAAGGAAGCTGCTATGTAGACCAAATATGAATTCATATAGAAGGTCAGAGTGGTAGGAACCTGTGCAAGCTGTTCGCACAAACAGTCACTGATTATTTCTCCCCAGAAAATTGGATGTTGTGCTTTTCTAATGACAACCATGAACTTATACATCCAGCTTTCAAACATGTTAGAAACTTTCAACCCTGCAATTCTGCTCAAAAGAGTGATCATGTCGTTAACTTCTTCTATAAAATCAGACCGATACAACTTGGGCATACGGGTCGCACAAGGTCGTGATTTTAGAAGCCATTTAGAGTTGATGTGTTTAATACAATCACTCTTTTTCTGCTCAAAATGTCTGTGAGCACTCTTCAATGAAATCTCTGAATAAGTAGTTGCATCAGGTACTCTGAAAACTCTATTGATTGTCTCAGCATCAAGTCTGATAACTACGTTGCCATCATCATCCTTGATTGTTCTGGATTGTCTATCAAAACGAGCTGCACATGCAAGGACAAATTCTGGTTCAAGGGCAGCAACAGGAAAAGAAGCGACGAGATGGATATGACTTCTCAGCAACTTTTGCATATCAGAAGACGTAGATTTCTCAGCCCTTCCAAGAAATTCAGACATATCAACATGCCCTATTTCTGTATCTTTGATCTCATCGATGTTTGAAACAACGTGAGATGGAGAGATCTCATTCTGATATTTGTCGAACTTATACTTCATCTTTTTGCCTGCTGGAGAAGTTGGTTCATCCGTCATTGAACAGGAATCTGCAAGACTGCGGTGAAAACCCCATAAGGTCAGCACATCATCAGCATCAACGTGAGTGGACATGGCGGAAATCAAACCCTAGAACAATGAAATGGATTTTGAAAGAAAGAGGGAAGGCGAATGAAGATGAATACGAAATGGATGAAATGGTGGAATGAAAAATGGCATTTTGTCTCTTTGAAACAGCAAGACAAAGAGATCTTTAAACTTGAATTTGGAAATTTGTCCAAAAAGGTCAACTTTTGTGCTTTTTAAGGCAATTCGGGTTTTTGGATGACTTTGACAATTTCGGAACTTTTTGACATTTTAGCAATTTCTGCTTTTTGCAATTTCGGGATTTTTCTGAGTTTTGACAATTTTCACAAAGGCAATCGGGATTTTTATGAAATTTAACAATTTTCAAACTTTGCAATTTTAAAAATTGTTATTTTAATTACAAATCCCGAAATTGTATTTTTAGGCTAAAAACCCGAAATGAACATTTATTTTTTTTTTAATTTTGTGGAAGATAATGATGGATATATGAAGTGGCGAAATGAAATGAAAGGAATGAGCATGATATGTGAAATTTTATTGCTGGAAATGAACAGTGAACAACGTATTTTCATCATAAGGCAGATTTAAATGGAAGTACGCATCATGTATGGAAGTGCGGAGGTATGTGAAATGAAATGGAAAAATCTCAATGAAATGGAGAAGACATGTAAATGTAAATGAGAAAAATGTATTTCTACATGAAGGCGAATGGAGGAAATATGGAGAAAACATGCTGGGCGAATGAAATGGTAAATGAAATGGAGAAAAACGGAGAGATATGAATGTGTATATGAAAATGCGTTTCTAAATGAGGGCGAATGGAGGTAATATGATACAAATGTAGTTTTACAAAAATGCGTTTTAGTGTGAAGGCGAACTTTTCAGAAGAAAAACGCACTTTTGATAATGAACAGCAGCAAGATAAAACGCGTTTTTGTAAAAGACATTAAAAATACCAACAAACATATAAAAATAACCATGATGAAAGTGAAAAATGGAAGGAAAAACGCATAAAAATAAAAAACGCGTTTTGAAACAGTCAGAAAAACGTAAAACGTGATATATAAGAGACAATAACATCGATAAATGACAGTAAAACATTGAAAGAAAGAGAAATAAGTGCGAATCATACCTGAAACAAGTTGTAATACGTGAAAATGCAGAAGCAAAATCCCTAGACGCGTCCAAAAAGACAGAAAATGGCTATTTACTGGTTAAAATCCGAATTTGAAGCATCAAGGTCGACCAAATCTCCATGAAATGAGGAAATAAATGCAAAGAACAATTCAACCAGCTTGAATCTAGGAAAAATCGGACTTTTCAGAAGTTTTGACAATGAAAAATATCATCAAAGTTATGAATCGGGTTTTTTATGAAGCTTTTCATGCTCTTTTTTGCAAAATCGGGTTTTTAAGGCACTTAAGCAATTTTGCTTTTTACCAATTCGCACTTTTCTGACCAAAAAGCAATTTTCATTTTAACAAAATTGAACACTTATGAAAAATTCGGACTTTTTATGTCATTTAAGCAAAATCGGGTTTTTAAGGCACTTTAACAATTTTGCTTTTTTGTCAAAATAAAAGGACTTCAACAAAAATCGGGTTTTTATGATAACTTAAACAATTTCGGGTTTTTCAAACACTTTAGCAATTTTGCCTTAGAGTCTAAATTTCCCTATTTGCTGAGTTACTCAGAAAACCCGAATTTGGCCAAAAAGACATTAAAAACAAGCCAGAAATCGACGAAAACGGAAACGTAAGGGGGAAAAAGGGTAGCCCAAAGGTTAATCAACTTGAAACAGAGATTTTCCACCCTTTGCACCTCGTAATGTGTGCCTTAGAGAAGAAAAATCTCAAGTTTTAAGAAAATTTTGATTGGTTACCTAAATTTTGAAACGAGTTAAAAATTTAGGATAACAGATAACAAAGGAGCATAGTTTGTCCAAGCATCGTCCTAGAAGTTTGTTCTTTGACCATTGCCTATTCTGAGATTTGCACCTTGTTTTAGAGTACCTCTAATCTTGATCAAGTTATTCTGAAAAAACAAAACCATAGGGGAGATCCCCTCTTTCCTCAAAAAGCAGCTTTGATCTTTGTTTCCCAAATATTTAGCTCTAAGAATCTGGACCCAGTCTTTAGCTCCTTCCAGAAGATACCAACCCATTTTTGCCACTAGAGCTTTATTGAAAAGTTTTATTCTTTGTATGCCCAAACCACCATCTCTTATCGAGGTACAAAGTTTATCCCATCCAACAAGAGCCAATCTTTTCCTCTCCTCCACACCTGACCATAAAAAATCTCCTTTGAATCATTTTTATCTTATCAGCTAAGAAGGAAAGAATGTTAAAGAGGGAAAGATAGTAAATAGGGATGTTTTGTAAAGAAGCTTTCAGAAGTTGTAATTTCCTAGCATAGCTTAACAACTTTCCTTTCCATCCAGCCAGTTTCTTTTGGATCTTTTCAATAATATGATTCCAATAATTACTCTAGGGTTTTCTAGAAATTAGAGGAAGACCAAGGTAGGTAGCTGGCAATTCAGCTTCCTGGCACCCAATACTATTTATTACTCTCTTTTATTGTCTGGGCAATGTTGAAGAAATAGATCTTCCTTTTTGATAATTGATATATTGGCCCAAAACTCTAGCATATTTATCCAAGGTGTCTTTCCCCTGTCTAGCTTTCAAAACTGAAGCCTCCCCTAAAAGGATAGTGTCGTCAACAAATTGTTGTTGAGAGGTCGGGGGGAGTGAGGAAGCAACTTTGAACCCTTTCAGCCTTTTGTTTATAAGTTATTTTTTAATATTTCGTCCCAAAGCATCAACCACAATAACAAAAAGGTAAGGAGACAAAGGATCACCTTGTCTCAAACCTCTACCATATGAGAAGAAGCCTTTAGGCACCCCATTAACCAAGACCGAAAACTTAGGAGTTCTAACACAAGATATGATTAAGTTAAGAAATCTTCCCTTGAAACCAATTTTTTTTAGTACAGAAAAAAGGAAAGGCCATGAAACACGATCATAAGCCTTGGAGATATCAAATTTTAGAACCATACCTTGCTTCTTGCTAAAGTCCATAGAATGTAACACATCATGTGTGTAAATTGTTGCATCCAAGATATGTCTTCCTTGAACAAAACCCTTCTGATTAACAACTATCACTCTATTCAAAACCAACTTCAATCTATTGACCATTATCTTTGAGAATATCTTATAAGTAGTGTTACACAAACTGATTGGTCTAAAATCATTCATTGATGAAGCTTCTTCTGACTTAGGCATGAGCGCTATAAAAGTGGCATTTAGCTGATTTAGAAGCCTACCAGATCTAAAGAAATCCCGAGCAGCATTGAAAAGGTCAATTGAAACAGTATCCCAAAATTCCTGGAAGAAACTAGGAGGAAAGCCATCAGGCCCCGAGGCTTTATAAGCACCAAAGGAGAAAACCGCCTCCTTAACTTCTTGGAGGGAAACAGCTCTAGATATCTCTTTAAAACCTACTCCGAAATGACTTGTGGAATCACCTGCAAAATATCCTCCAAATCAGCATTGCCAACCTCTAGCATTTGTTGAAAGTTTGAAAAGAAAGACACCGCCTCATTAGCAATTTCATCCTCCCTATACAAACTTAACCAATTGATAGTTTTAGAGATCTAATCATGTTTCTGCACCTGTGTTTTAGGGTAGATTGATGAAAATATTTAGTATTTCTATCACCTTCAGTCAACCATTGTATCCTTGATTTTTGTTTCCAAAAAGTCTCTTCTTTTTTATTTATTTTAAACCATTGAGATCTTAAGTCCCTATCTTGATTACAGATGTTTTCATCAATATTACGCAACTCCGTCAAATCCTGAATCTCCTTGATTTTTAATCTTAGTTCTATTTTGGTAGTGAATATATTCCCAAACAAGTATTTGTTCCATCCCTTTACACTATCTTTAACTTTCTTTAGTTTCTAAGCTAAATGAAACATGGGAATACCACTACATGGAGCATTCCACCAACCTTCAACAAGGCTTATGAAGTCTGGATGGTGAGATCACATATTATTTCATACCTGAAGGGAAAAGGTCCTTTAGCAACTTTATCATCCCACCCAAGTAGGAGAGCACTATGATCCGAGCTTGTTCTAGGAAGAGAGGTGAGAATGAGATCTTGTAAAATGTTCCAATTGAAGAAATAAGGAAACAGTCAAGTTTTACTTGGATTAAATGATTACCCTACCGTCTATTAGACTAGGTAAAAAGCGACCCATTCAAAGGGATAGCCATTAATCCTATTGAGTTGATGAAGCCCACCAAATCCATCATACTATCCGAGAAGTCAATAAGTCCTCCACAATTTTCTGAAGGATACAAAGGAGAGTTAAAGTCCCCTCCCAACAGCCAACACTCATTTTTGTTGTTTATAATTCCTTAAAGCAAGTTCCAAAGATTTAGTCTCTCCAAGCACAAATTAGGGCCATAAATGTTTACTAAATTCCATTTAACTGAGGTAACAATGTCTTCCATGGAAACCATCAAACAATTTATGCTACTAAAACCCAGCCCACCAAACAGTCTAGCCGGATTCCAACAAGTTGCTATTCCCCTCAAAGCTCCTTTAGCATCACTAACCTCAAAGTTAGCACTAGGCCAAAGCCATTTGATCAATTTTTCAAAATTCTCTTTTTTCATTTTAGTTTCCTAGATTAAAAGAACATTCAGTTTAACATCCACCAAACAAACTTTTAACAAATGTTGTTTATAGGGGCTATTAAATCCCCCAATGTTCCATGACATCAGGCGCATTGGAAACAGAGAGCAGCAGTATCACCTTGATACTACTAAAACAGTTGAGGGAGCCCCCCACTACTTTCTAGATTTGTTTCTTGCAAGGGAGTCAAGAGTACTCTGGTTTCCTGAAGCAACATCCCTTGTAGTATCTTTGTTTCTTGATTCTTTTAAAGGTGATCTGCCCACTTTATTACTTCCTCCCACATCCGGCTTCATCTTTCTTTCTTGAATTTGTATTTACTTGATTCCAATCATCGTCCTCCACACCAACTTTTTGGGGGGGAGAAGGAAATCTTCGGGCCCTCTTTATCTTTAATACTTTTATCCATTTCTTGTTTAGCATCTGGCATTTGAGCCACCTCCCAGTCAAGAACAACCAGAGAGTGCTCAGCGGGAGAAACCAATTTTCGTTCCATCTGAATGTCCATCTCTCCTTCCTCTAGGTTTTCCATATTTTCTTTCTAGAGTACCAAACTACTCCCTCCACTTCTTGTGATAGATTTTGCATATTATTCATCACAAGTTTGTTGTCGAACATTTCTAACACATTGAGGATCAAAGTAAGTCTCCAATGAAGGGGAAAAAGGAATCCTTTCAACCACAGCATTCGAGGTGGCCATTTCAATTCTGTTAGGAAGGGCATTCCCCCCCAAAGATAACACATTGTCCTCAGTAGAGTTGTCCTAGGAAGGCACCGTCTCCTTACTAGGAATCAACAAACCCAAGGAGGAGCAAGGTGTGACAAGTTCCTTTAATAAAGTCTTAGGAGCAGCACTTTTAGTGGGAGAGTTAAGCAATAACCCTGACTGGTTATTCTTCGATTCCAAAGGAAGCTTATTACAGACATCTTGTAAGTGGCCAAACTTATTACAGATGACAATAAACCTTAGCGTTTTCATATTCCAAAGGTTGAACCCATCTGCCAAATTTTGATTTAAGGGTCACCATGGTTGGGAGGACTGTGTTGACAGCGACATTCACACAAATTCTAGCATAGACCAGCCGTGACTTAAGTTGGGTTACTTTGTCAACAGTCAATAGGGTACCAAAGGTATCAGCAATTCCTTTGAAAACATTTTAGTTCCAAAATTCCAAAGGCAAACCTGGGAGCTTAACCCAAGTTCGAGCCACCTTACCAAGGTCCGCCGAGGCATCAAAACCTGGCTTCCACTTACTCAGGGAAAGAATATTCTTAAATACTCTATCAAAGGCCCAAGGGCCTCCCATAAGAACTTTGATCATATCTTCAGGGAACACAACCTGACTTGGATGTTATTACTGCCCAATAATTTCCATTTTTTGAGGAGTCAAATAGCCTGCATAGTTTTAGTGTTAGTGCCTAGTTGCTCCTTGTGGTTCTTCTAATGCACCTCCACCATCTAATGTCAATGATGATGATGATACTCTTTATGAAGAGCAATGTGACAATGAATTTTGATTTTATTATTTTAATACTAAATAATGAATATCTATCATGACATTTGAGTTTGAAAATCAACATCAAAGTGGTATTTTATGGTTGCTTTGTTTATTTTATGCATGTTATCTGGTAATCTGAACTTTAATTCCTGTTTTTTGTAAAAACATACCCAGAAATTACCCAACACAAAAAAGTACCCATACCCGTACTAGTAACTTAGACTAAATACATCAGCATTTTAGGAAATGCAAGGTTCATTTTTATAAGATAAACAGATAAAATTAGTCCATTCTGGTTCTACACTAACTTATCAACTTATGAATTGTTGCTACAAAGTTAAACATTGAAAAGTTTCAAATAAAGCCAATATACATAATAATATCTAATAGGTAGCACCTAAACAAGAGATCTTCTTGACTTGAGATTAAAAACACTGAATGCATCCAAAAATAAGGCCTCAGATAACATCACTAAGTTTCTTAGTCTAAGAGGAGTTGATTTACTGCTGTGGATTCTTCTATTCTTTAATTTGGTTTAACACAGCCCCTTTGCAATAAAAACCACAGGTTCCCTTACAAGATAAACTAGACGCATTTTCTCCCTTATAAAGATAATTGAAGAACAGGCCAACTCACTCTAAATATTTCCATACAGAATAGACCCTACGTGGATATCCATAAATCCAAATTTCCTGGTATGTATTTGAACAGCAACAACAGGCAAGAGAAACAGAAAAATATCAATCCATCTATTTCCTAGCAAAAAACACTGTTGCAGAGCCTATGTATAACAATTAACAATTATGTGCAGCCAGCTGTATGTTCATTTTGATTTTTGTATATCCCATACAGAATAAACAACAGATAGCATCTATGACTTAAATAACATCAAAAAGAACACAAAGATTTCTCAATAAAATTTTACTATATCGAAATGGATTAAATAAAAGTAAGGTTTAAATATGAATAAAGCGACAAGCATGTTGAGACACGGTTATGGGATATTGCATACAAACCTTTTTGTTACTTTTCAAAACAAAAAGCGAGCTCTCTGGTGAATGTACTGGATCAAAATCATTACGGATTTTTAGCTGTTAAAGAAGACAAGTGTAAATAAAAATGTGAGAGAGCTCAATGAAATGTAAGTGAGTATCATGTGCCATGTACTATTGCTAATAACCATATTAAAACAACTTAATTATGCATACTCTAAGATGATAACATGAAGCTATGACTTCTGTTATGAAGCAAATCAATAATGCCCTAGCCTGAAAGTTCATTAGTCAACAGAATAAAGCATGTTGAGATTTCAATAAAGCAAATGATTTCTTATCAGCATTTCTTAAGCGATACAATAGTACATATACTGACATGTGCATGCACAAGATGAGGCTCTATGTATTGTTGAAACATTGGAAAAACGGTTGTCATGATCTCATTCTGTGAAATGGGGCGGTAAATCTTGTTCATGTCTCTTTGTACTCTTGCAACAAGATGTGAATGAACTCCACCTATCTGTAAATAAAAGAGGAAAGAACATTACAAAAGCTCTCACAAGTCCTCAGGTCTGAGCATGCTCACATCATAATATTGAGAGCCAGATGGAATCAAGGAAAACAGATGAATTCTTACAACAGCTATCCAGATGTCAAGATAAGTTCGAATGTCTGGGTGTAAAGCATAAACACCTTCAAATATAACCTGTAGAAAAATAAATTTTAGCAAGAAAAATCTTCAACCAAATAATGCACCCAATGGAAATAAACATGACAAACTGCCCGTATTCTTCAAAGCTTCAAACAATGTAATTTCTTAACCTTGCAGTGAAAGCAAAAATACATATGATAAATTCACAAAAAAAGGTGCATATTGGAACTTGAAAATCTGAAATGTAGACTGTGCCAACACACAGACCATTTCTCCATACAAGATAAGAATAAGAAGGAAAAAGGCCATAAGTAGAGGAAAGAAGAAGAAAGATAGCTTAATAAAGACATTTTCCATCTGATGTTGTGAGCCTTCTCATATACCATGAATTCACCATGACCAAACATACCACAGCACCTCATAGGTTGACAGATAAGAGAAGAGCACTCGGTTATAGGTGAATCAGTATAACAACAATCTTTCACTTTTCAAATCTTAAACAACCACAGCAGTAATACTTCACAATTTTATCATCCACAACAATAACACATATACAAGATCTAGCAATTAAGAACACAGTAAGAACACACGATTTACATGGAAACCCTTGCAAGAGAAAACCATGGCAAAATATTGTTTATATATAGATTTTCTTCACAGGCACCAAACTACTTCTCTTACAAACTTCTTTTGTAGGCAGCAACCCACTGGAGACACCAATCCCCACAGCTGAACAACAACCCAGCAAGACACACCAATCTCTTCCAATGAGAGGCACTGTAATGTTCCAATTGAGATTCTTTCAAATGAAAGGCATATGGGAGATTGTTAGTGTGTTCAGTAAGGACGAAATGAACGTCACGATGATAGATGCAAAGAGAAGTTGGATATTAAAGATTAAAGTACAAAGCAAATAATATCATATGCTTAAGTTGAATGCTCACCGACTCATTAATGAAATGCCTACATTAATGCTAATGGTTATGCCATTCCTAGCTGACCACCTTTAAACAAGACTGACCTTCTTAAAATGGTTCAGAACTTACATATAAACATAATCAACCAAAGAAAGAGATTAATATATTAATGAAAAAGCAGTTAATGAAATCTGAAGTTGAGATCATTTTAAGACAAAAGAAAGCAGCGCTTGAGTTTAAAGATAACGACTGATTTACAAAAGGAGCACCTATGTTCGTGAAGAATTAATGATTATAAGAGCAGTGATAAATGATCATTAAGGCGGTGTTTAAATAAAGTAAAAGATGCATCTATTAACATAAGGGCAGCGATTAGAATGGGTCACCTCTGTCATATCCCCTCCATGATCCAACTATTGTGGACTTTTATAATAAGCATATTTGAATTGACATGGCCAAATCATATTTATTAATTATATCCTGGAAGCAAAAATAGAATTAATCTAGGCCGACTCTACTCTAAAATAAAGAGACAAATATTAATCGCCTGAGTTAAGTGTTGAATATGAAAGAAGCAATTAGCATATCGTTATAGGCATATGAAAGGGGAACAGCAAAATAAGTCTCGTATAGCAGTAAACATAACGTAAAGATAACAATTAAACTCTGTACAAAAGCAGCGATCAGTATTGTATGAGGCCCCACACATATAAACCCAAACCAACTATCATGCCCTCAAATACAGATCCGAATCAAGGACAGATTGGCGTCCAAGGGAGATCACCCAGCGATAGGGAGGAAACATTAAAGGATCGAAGTCATGAGGATTATTAAGGGATTGAATTCATAAAGGACAATGTTAATATGCATTAATTGTCCTTTAAAAGATAAGTGTGATTAGTTAAGGAAGAGACATGTCTTTTAAATAAACAAATGAAGAGACATGTCCATCCATGGTGAAGAGGTATAAGAGCAGGTCACGCCAATGCAAGTCGGGAGGATCATCAAGAAGGAACGAAGAAGATAAGACATCAGAAAAGGAAGCGTGTGGAATAGTAACACCATTCATTATTTCCAGATCAGGTGTATCTCTATCATTTAACATCTAAGTCGACCTGGGCTTAATATGCTCTGTTATTTGCTGCTTTACTTACATACCGATTTGATTTTATATGCATTGATTAATTGTTACTTCATAGCATCGATCTATATGTTGTTACTTTATGCATGATTAGGAAGCCATAGATGTATAATTAATATTGCATGTTAATGTCAATGAATAAGAACAAATATGAGTGTATTAATCTGTCTGAAAACCCACCTTGTGGGAAGGGCCTGAGGAAGAGGAAAGGCCCTAAAGATCCCACTCAAGATCTCTGCCCAATCCCATGGTGAGGATGGGCCTGAGGAGTGGTAAGTGCCGAGAGTCGCTCGAAGCTCCACCCATAACATCTAAGTTGACCTGGGCTTACTATGCTTTGTTATTTGCTGCTTTACTTACATACTGATTTGATTTTATATGCATTGATTAATTGTTACTTCATAGCATCAATCTATATGTTCTTACTTTATGCATGATTAGGAAGCCATAGATCATAGTTGTCGAGAGAAGCAGGGTACTAGTACTGGGACGGGGACGGGGACGCCAATCAAATTAGGGTACGTGAGTTAAATGAATAAGGAGAAGGCTATTTTATATGTAAATGATTCACCAGAAATTTTGGGTACGGGGACTGGTACGTTGTCTATGTTCCCAAAAGGGAGTTTCTCGACAACTATGCCATAGATGTATAATTACTATTGCATGTTAATGTCAATGAATAAGAACAAAACAAATATGAGTGTATTAATCTGTCTGAAAACCCACCCTGAGGGAAGGGCTTGTGGAAGAGGAAAGGCCCTAAAGATCCCATTGAGGATCTCTGCCCAATCCCATGGTGAGGATGGGCCTGAGGAGTCGTAAGTCCTGAGAGCCTCTCGCAAGCTCCACCCATTCCCACAAGTTGGCAAGTGTCTTCCGAGGGTGTGACATGAATCGGAAAAGCAAGTACAAGTCGCCAAGGGGGAGAGTTGTGGTATACAACCTCTTAGGCATGGCGTATGGCTTCGGGCAGACCCACCATGTTACTCCTCTTAGTTCACAATAGGTTGCATTATGGATAATCTACAAATGTGTTGCCATTGACTAATGCTAACAAATGTATATGTGCATATTTGGGAATATTGTTCATGTGGTGAGTGCAAGATTCTAATCCAAGATTACATCGTTAAAAGAGATATTTATTTATTAAAATGAAACCCTAACCCTAACTTGTTGACATTTGTGATCAATACATGAACTTTAGGGCAATTTAGGATAGAGGACATTACAACCTCTTTTAAAGAGTTTTTAAACAAAATAAATTAAATTTAAAAGGTCGACCCCTCCTCTCAAATGGTCGCTTCATTTATGAAAGGTCACCTCATTTGATTAAGAGGTATGATAGGAATATATTTATTGAAGATGATATGAAGGAAAAAGAGAGTATATTAGCACACTAATTTTATTATTGAATTTCCTATTGCAGAACCACTCTATATGAGCAGAAATTTATAATATGGAGGAATAGGTTTCAAGTACATAAATCAAAAAGGACATCCAAGGCAAAGATGCACGATTAAAAAAATGTCAATAAGGAAAGGCATTTAAGTTTCGAGGCCTATAAATCGATGATATATAGGCAGATATATATATTCAAAGCTAACACATGATTTCAATTGACAAATTAGAAACAGCTATCATAGTTACTCATCAAATTTCCATTATCGAATTAACATTTGCATCAAACTTCATTATTTAGAGTTTATTTCATTTATAATCTAGAAAGTCGGTTGGCTTTAATAATATCGGATGACAAACTTTTTCAATCCAATAAGAAATAAATCGAAAATCTATTGATCCGTAGCTCAGGTCATTACAAGCACCAACCTCCCAATCTCCTTGGTTAGGAGGCACCAACCTCCAAATGAACAATATGGTAATTATTTGAAACTTCTTCTTAGAGCTACCTATAACTGAAAAAACAAATCAGATCAAGAAAGAATCATAAAAGGATTTTTTATGATTTATTGGGACATAGACAGTTATAGGGCGGCCAGCTCACATACAACCAAGGAGCAGAAATCAAGCAAGCACTTCTAGTAGAATGAATTAAAGAGCCAGAACAAAGACACAACCACCTACCATTTCAAATTGTTATATACTAAAGTCACCATTGTTTAGCAGTGTTGGCATTTCAGTTAACACCTTTGGAGTGCTTATTGGAAACGGTCAGCTATTGCAAGTTTGTAGTGTTTGCTTCTTCAAATTGGAAGGGGAAGATCCCTCTTGTTGCTGACTTTTGCGTAAATGAAAGGAATAAAGTAAACTACTATCCTATCTTTTTTTACTCAGCGGTAGGACACAAGGGTGCATAAACACAATGCGTCGTAGCTAAGCTTTTCTCTGGTTTCGGCAGATCTTAACTATGACTAAACTAGCTTTTAATCTATCCTATCTCCTCAAGATTAACAGAGCATGAGGGCATAGGAGTGGGAATGGATGGTTTGATCACTTGGTCGAATTAGTCTCCCAGGATGCATCCGAAGGCTTTCAACTCCCAAATTCGTACTGAAATAAAATCCACACAAATAATCCTTACGGTAATTTATATCTCAGGATTCCCAAGGAGGTACCAAGACCTTTCTGAGGTGTAGGCTAGAAAGCAAATCACGAGAAACAACAAAGGGACGATAATCTTATCTCCTAAATTCCCAAGGAGGCACCAAGGCCTTTTCGAGGTGTAGATTGAAAACAGATTATTGGACACAATAAACAATGATAAAACTTTGAGACTTTAGATCAAAGGCATGGTAACTCTCCTGATTTATTTTCTCAATATTCCACCAAAGATTACATGTTGGGACAACAACTTGTGTCAAGAAACAATGACACATGCGGCGATCAAACCAAGAACACATGAACAAAGATTGGACACACCTATCTAAGTAGAGAGAGCACAAGCTGTACTTGGTGCTTAACTACAACAAATACGATTCAAGAACATATAATAAGCGAACAATATTAAGGCAAAATTGCTCAACGTTTTGTTGCCGTAAAGTAAAGCTAAAAAATATTGAGCCCAAGGCTCTTATTTATAGAACTCAAAGGAGTAGGCAACCCTAAAATCTCCTTGAGTTAACAAACAGTTCTTGCCAATTAGCAAGATTTATTCCTATGTCTAAAAGTAGGTGAGCAAACAGTTAACTAGAAATCTCCTTTAGTTAACTGAAACTAAACAAAGAGTCAACTGGAAAACTACTTCAGTTGATTGAAACTAAACTAAAGGTGAACTTTATTACAAAAGTGTCTCCAAAATAGACATCCACATTTAGTGGAGATCTGAGATCCACAAATCGTGGAAGTCAAATTAGACATCCTCAATTAGTGGGATCTGACAATGCATGATATGTGGGACATGGAGTTAACTTGGAAAGGGGCATCAAGTTAACTCCAGTCACAATTAATGTCTTTCTAGAGGGTAGGACGTCCTTCTTGGGTTGCTTTACACCTCATCACCACTGGTCAATAGCGCCTCTATCCAGTCGTTGACCTCCTCAGCCTCTGGGCAATTAATGCTCTACAAGATGATGACGTGGCATTTTAGCATTCCTTCGCCTGTCATGAGTTCTTGTTGATAGTCTATGCACTTGGCAGCTGCGTCATCTAACTTGGTAGATATGGCTGCAACTTTGGCCAACTTGCAACCATTGGGATCATCGAGGAATGTGTCGCGAATGACATCCCGAAATTGATTTTGCACTGTACCTAGCTCAATGTACTCGCCTCCCTCGTGCTGATATTCTATGTGAGGGAAGGATATTGACAATGTTCTTGCGAAGTTGATAATACCTGCCACAATCCGTCAGTAGTCAATTAATTCTACAGAATTGGCATCATAAGCTTCCACCTTGTATGCCAGTTGTTCTTTCCAAGCAAAACGATGTTGCTTGTTCTCTTCAGTGGAGACTGATTGATACGCCAATTGCAAGTCTAAAATTGTGATTTCATCAACCGGCCTCTTCTCTGTTGTCTTTTGCTCCGACTGTTGAATCTATGCGTGGAGTCCATGTGCTCTATCCCTCAACAGGTATAGTTCTACCAATATACACCGTCCTTTGACAACAAATTCGTCCACTTGATCTCTCAAGTGTTTTCCATATGTAATTAGCTGATGATGGTTTTGCTCCGCGGGGAGATCTACCAATTCTTGTGGCAAAGCTAAGACATTCTGGGCATCGTGCATTAGGCTAGAAATGTACATCCTCAATTGTTGATTTTGCGCCTTTAAGGCTGCTTTGTCTCTTCCATCCTTAGCCATCCTCTCTTGGTCACTCACTGAGGCAATTCTAAGAAGGTCTACCTCCACCTGATGAGTGGTCTTTCCGAGGTTGAGCTTGGACAATGTGAAGTCCTCAACCTCTACCTCATATATGTTTTTGTCCTCAGGTGGGGCAGCAGTCTCTATGATGAACTCATTCTCTGCATTCCTTCCTACATGTACTTGCTTCTTCAATTTCTTCGCCGGCATGTCTTGTGGGACATGATCAAACTCTATGAAGTCAAGCTGGTAGGATGGCCTTTCCCTCTTCCTTCCTAGGAAACCCTCAAGCCAGATAGAATCCCGCCTAGCCTTGCAGGAAGGAGGAATGTTGGGCCCCTGAATGCTTGATGAATGAGACGGTGTTGTAGTGATGTCTCTCAGTGGAGAGTCCAAGTCGATGGGGACTTGTGACTACTGTGATGGTGGTGAAGTAGGTGGCTCTGT
Source organism: Sequoia sempervirens (assembly GCA_007258455.2). Classification (NCBI taxonomy): domain Eukaryota; kingdom Viridiplantae; phylum Streptophyta; class Pinopsida; order Cupressales; family Cupressaceae; genus Sequoia; species Sequoia sempervirens. The sequence continues at coordinate 137,872 of VDFB02257730.1, read as the reverse complement.
CTCTATCACAGGCACTGTATCTGCTGCTACTGCTTTTGCTATGGGCTCTGTCTCTGTTGTGATTATCCCAATCACTGGCTCGACTGCAGCGGTTCCCATGACTATCTCGGGTGTGTGTGTGGCTGTCTCCACATGTAACCCTTGTGTTCTTCCCCTCGTGTGTCCTGACATCCACATCCCTTTGGGAGGATTGCTCCACTGCTTTTGTCTGGGTTTCTTCCTTGACGTGGAAGGTAGTGTAGATTGAACTGATGGCGGCTCTGTTCAGGGAAGTACTACCTTCCTTGTCCTCTTGTTGTCTAAGGTAAAGTTGACTGTTTCTGACAACTCTACTTGTTCTCTCCTCTATAGATGTATTTACTTTCCCATACCAATCCACTCTTCCGAGTGGTTGTGAGTCCATTTGATCCACAAAAAACGAGGGGAGAATGACTTCCCCTTCATCATTAGATAGGCCCTCAATGTCTTCTGACATAAAGTCAGCAATTTGTGAGAGCCTAAGCCAACTATAGTTCCTTCTTCGTACCTCAAACTCATCGTCACAATTGACCCAGTAATCTTCCATAGAAGATTCATGTGATGAGCGTTGCTCAAGATGCATTGCATATAGACTTCTTGGATCATATGACCTTCTCTCAATGAGATATTTGAGATTGAGTCTCACCGTTTCTTGGCTCATCAATTTGGCATCTGTCGTTGTTTTACATCTATAGAGTCCCATCTGGATGGGAAAGTGCGCAGTTGGCTTCTTCTTAAGGCATAGGTGAGTGTGAACTTTGGCCAACTGCCTTAGGAACTCCATGAACACCACCTTATCTGAAGGGTAGCGTGGCATCATGGCGGGGTGACCATTGTAACCATACACGCGTATGTAGGTGAAGGTGGAGAATTAGATAAACCAATTCGCCCAGTCCACCATTGCCTCCTTAGCTGCTGGTGATATACACACGTGCATCTCATGGTCGAGGTCTCATACAATGTGCATAGTGAAGAGATCACTTATCCATTTGAAGTGTTGCTCCGCTTGAGTAAACTCAAAACGTGGGAAGTATTCATGGACCTTCTGCACACCTAAGGTCCCCACAGTGTTTAGTGTCCATAACTCGCCTTGGAAGGCAATCAGGTATACAAGGTAGGAACACATGTGGAACCTATGAGCCTCTAGAAACCCGGTAATCTGTTGGTGGAGTGTGTCACTGATCAGGGTGGCCCAGTCGTAATGTTCTCTTTTGTTGATAATCTTGGCAATGATGTAGAACATTCACGACTGAAACTAATTGCCTTCTTCCTATCCAGTGGTCCTGCTGAGTAGAGTGACCAACACTGCATACTCGTCTCGGAATTCTCCTCGCCCAACCATTTTGGGCAAGCTGGCCTTTTTTACCTTTAACCATTGTTCTGCCATTTTCTGCAAACACCTGTCCTTTGATGCTTCGAATGCCTTTTCGCATTCTTTTACCGATATGACCACATTGGTCAGGCATGGTGGAATAGTAAAACATTTTTCAATGTCCTTTGGTTTCAAACTGCAAATCACCCTCCCATCCACTGATCGGATTTCTCTCATGGTAGGATTGTAATGCTTAATGCAAGCAATTACAAGCCCCACACTCTATAATGTGATGGGGATGGACGCAGCCTAAAGCAACCCGGATTCTTCTATGCTCTGTAGCGTGATTTGATTCATGCCCTCCAAATCTTTTGAATCGACCACCGGGTTCTTCTAATGTAAGTCTGTGTCGGTCGTTTTCAGGAAATCATGGTACAAGGCCGTTTTGGTCTTGTATTGTACCTAGGAGTACTACATCCTTAAAAACTTGAAGATCAACTATGCACACGACCCTGTTCTAACAATTTCCGAAAACCCCTAAAAATAGCGCCTGTCGAGAAGTATTTTTCTAGAAAACATCTAGCATATGGGTTTTGTTCGTGCTTCAATGTTGAACAAACCCAGTTCCTTAGATTTTTTATTTTGAGACTTTTTTCGGAAAAATCCCTAAAAATAGCGGTAGCAATTTTGTTGTTTCTAGGAAATTCGAAGAGATGGGTTTTACTGGAAAATTATGTTGATCATGCCCAGTTGGTCAGATTTGTGGTAGCCTGTTGTTTTCTGTGACATGCAAGAAATTAAAGATAGGAGAGAGGAAGTAGACAAGAGGTAGATTGGAAGTTATTAGCTACCTCCTTGTAAAAATATGTCCCTGGATGCAACCTCTGAGAGGAAATCCCTTTGTGCCACTGATCTTCAAAAAATAATGAACGGTCCAAAACCCTTGTCAGATCTTGAAAAGACGTCCTTGAGAGAAAATTGTTGTTTTGATCTTCAACCTGCAAAAGAAACAATGAAAAAGGGATGCCTAGAGTTGATATGTAGTGATTCAAGCCTAAATCCTTCAAGTTTGGGCGCCAACTCATGGTTTAAGCTTGATTTAGCCTGATCTAGAGTTCTAAAAGTTGGTTTCCACTGATTGTGGGATGATTTCGCCACTTTTGCCTCCAAAATATCTCAACTCCAATCAAAAAATTCACCTTTGATTTTTTAGGCGTCCTCCTTGAGTGTTGAAAACTTTTTTTTCATCATTTTCTAGGCTAAAGTGCCTATGTTCGATCCTTGCTCTCGGTCGTTCAGTTGATCTTTAGCAGCTACTGAAAGATCTGTTGTTGAGATGGAACCATCCTGAAGAGGATGGTTGGGAGCCATCAAGTCAAAAACATGAGTTTGAGGCTCCAGATCCAAGGGCGCCTTTCTTCAGTAGGGGGCGCTTTTGGCTCTGACTTAGTTAATTTTTCATGACTGTTCTTCGTTCTCACCATTTAGACCCCTACGTGCTTCAATCTGATATCACCGTCGACTGTCGAGTCTGATGATCTTGCTTGATGATTCGTCGGATGACCAATTCAGTCCTGGAAAGGATGATTGATATCTCAGCTCTTGAAGGTCTGTTTAGGTCCTTCAAATCCAAGGGCACCCCTGGCCAGCAGGGGCGCTTTTGACTTGTTGACCAGTTATTTTTATGCTGTAAACTGCCTTAGTTTGATCTCTGTCATCAAATGACTGATTTGTCGAATGTCTTCACTGACAATTTCGTTGTCGAGATCGATCAAAGTGGAGAAGGTCATTCTGGAGGTTATTGAGCAAATAGACTACATCTGCATGCCCCAAAGACTGGGCGCCTTTCTTCAGCAGGGGCGCTTTTCCTTGGTACTTAGCCACTTTTTATGTCCTTCATTCAGTCTTCATCGTTTCTTGTTTTCTACTTGATCTCAACTTCTGACTGTTTCACAGATCCTGTGAACACGCTGTCAGATTCATCGCGAAGCTAGGAGAGAGTTGAACAAATGCCTTGTATAAAGCAACTATTGATAACTTCATCAGGTGCCTTGAAAAGAAGGCACCCCTGGTCAACAGGGGCGCTTTTGCTTTGGAGTTCACTGATTCACCTTCTATCTAGCATGCTCTGACGATCAACCGTTGTCGTTGATTGACTTGTCTCACAGGTTGACTGATAGGTTCGTTGTAAAGCTAGGCTGAAGCCAAGGAGATCTCACGAAGACAAGTTTCCTCAGGAATTGAAATCTACATCATCTTATTCAAGGGCGCCTTTCTTCATGTTGTCGTAACAACTAACACCTCTGGAGTGCAAGTTGGTACGGACAACTATGCACACTACGCAATGAGTGCTCTTCAAATTAGGAGGGGAAGCTCCCTCGTTGTGCTTGACAAAAATGCTTGAAAAGGAAAAAGTAAACTAAACTATATCCTGTCTTTCTGTCTCAGCTGTAAGAGGCACAAGGTTTAAGAAAAACTCTATACGTTGCAGCTAAGTATTTTCTGGTTTCGCAAGACTTAACTACAACACTCAAAACTAAGTAACTTAACTATCCAATCCCCTCAAGAATTCAGAGCATGAGGAAACAGAGCGGGAATGATTATCTGACGATAAGCCTAATACGGACTCACAACGTGAAGGCAAGGTGGCACAACTATCTGCTTGTCTGAATAGGCTTATTGGAAACAGCAACACACGATAAACCAAGTACAGATTCTCAACTTGAAGGCAAGGTGGCACAACTATCAGCTCAATCTGAATAGGTTTATTATTCACACACATCATACGATAACCAAGTACAGATTCTCAACTTGAAGGCAAGGTGGCACATCTATCAGCTCAATTTGAACGAGTTTATTGAACACATAACATAAAGGATAGCCAACTAGGATAATAAATTGCATTGGCGAGACACGCATACAATCTACAATCAAACTAGCCACTATATCTGACTAAAGCAAGAATTCACCATTATAATTGCATGAAACCCAAGTGGCATAACAATTCATCACAATAGTAAATACTCATGAACAGATACAGAACGAGCAATATTACACGCAAGGTAGGCACAGCATATATTTCTCTTTCGTGCAAAAGTTATGTACAAATGAGCAAAAGCTCTTATTTATAGACATCAAAAAGTGTAGGGAACCCTAAAATCACCTTGAGTCAACTACAGTCTTGCAATGCATGCAAGATTTATTGCTAAACCCTAATAAAGCAAACTATACAGTTAACTGGAAAGCTACCGTCAGTTAAATGAAAAATCTAGTCTAAAAATGGGCAATGTGCAAGCATGCACGTCTTTATTGAAAGCAAGTTAACTGGAACACTAGCATCAGTTAACGTAAACCCTAAATGTAACTCCAAGTGAATAAAGCTAATCCCAGAATAGACATGCATGAGATGTGACAGCGAGTTAACTCGAAAAGGTAACACCAAGCTTAACTCCTGTGTTTAATGTCTATACTGAGAGGTGGAAACTGAAGTCTACTGGCTGTGATCCCGAGCAACCGATCCCTCAACAAGATTGTTGACTGCATCAGCATCTAAAGGTCATCACAATTCACTGCTTGTCAGCAACTTGGGCAATCTTGGCAATCTTTGCACACTCAAACTAGCATTTCACTGACTGGTAACTTTGGCGGTTCCATAACTGAAGTGATGGCCACTATTTCTTCTACGGCTTTATGCTTCTGACGCTTTTGCATGACGAAACTGTGAGGTTTGATTGCGCACACTCTAGATGGGAGAAATGCAAACGAACTTGCTGCACATTCAAAATTCCAACGGTATCAACCCTCTAAACCGGCTTTGGAAGACAATCGGTCATACAAGGCATGCAACCATATGAATTTGAGTGACTACACCTGTCAATCCTCTGAATGCACTTGATACAAATCAGTCTCAGCTTTTCTGATGAAATCATGAATTAAGACCGATTTGGTCTTGAATTCAGTCTATGTGAAATGCACTCTAAAAAACTCGCCTGTTGACTATAAACACGACTATGTTCTAACAACTTTTCTGGAAAACTAAAAATACCCTGCTGAGGCTAAAAATAGCCTATCGAAGGGTAATTTTCAGCGAAAAATTTGAAATATGGGTTTTGTCCAAAAAAAGATTCTAAGACAACCCAGAATGTCAGAAATGCGAAAATTTGGCTTCTACTCGACCATGCAAGGAATTTTCAGTTGAGAAAATTAGAAGCTCGAGAACTGATGTTCTGGAGAAAATTCTGGCACATGGGTTTTCTCGAGGAAGCTATTCTAAATAGACCCAGATGATTTGTTTTGCCAAAATTTGCCTGTTTCTCGAACATGCAAGTGAATTTAAGACAACAAAATGGAAGAAGTTGAGAAGAAGAAAGACAATTTTTTTATGTTTTCTTCTGCCAAAATCGCCACTTGGTCTTGAGATTCGCTAATAAATTTGGACTTGTACCTGCAAAAGGAATATCTGATGTTTTCATCACTGATTGCTGATGAAAATTTGCCCAACTCTGAAGGAAATTCGCCTTTGCTCTAAAGAATTACGAATTTGCTCAAGCTGTGTGAATGAAATATGACGCCATGCTTGAATTAATAGAGCAAAATCGCACAATAAAAGCATGACTGCAAGAATAGAAACCTCGATTGAAATAGAAAGCTTCTGATTGGACCCCTCCAGTTCGAACTGTGACTGACTTTAAGTCCGGAATAAAAATAATAATAAAAATATTCATCATACATTTTTGAAATCCCAGAACAAAGAGGCACCAATTTGAGAAAATCGCCATTTAATGCTTTGACATGCAAAATAAATATTAAATATTATTTTATTCAGTTGACAAACCACGTAAAGCACTTGGATGGATTCGACAAACCTCACTGATTTTGAAAAGTCCTCAATTGTCCTCATAGGCGTCCATTTGCTCAAGATATTACGTTTTTTATTAACTTCCTACTTTGTAGCTAACTACAAAGTTACAACTGACCATATTCAACTCTGATTTTTGGGTGACCGGGTGATGCTGAGACTGAGCAGGAATATTCAATGCGAAGCCTGCAAAGCAAGGAAGAAATGTTTGCTGGGAGCTGCAACTGCAAAATCCAACGTTTAACACCTCAAAAAATTAGGCGCCTTTGATTAAATTGATTTTCAGACACCAGACTTTCGTTTCTCCGTACTACCATCTGACGCTTCAAATGACTGTCGACGATGAACAGTGAACTCTACTGACTAGATGACAGGTTCACTGCGTGACTAGAGGTATTCCGCACCCAACGAATATACGCAAGGCACCTGAAAGTTGCATTAAGGACCCCAAAAGGAAAATTGCCCCTGGCCTCTGAATGCTCAAACACTATTTTATCAAAAGTGCAATTTTCAACCAGATAGCCTACTTTGATCCTTGACACCGGAAGCTAAAGTGCTCTGATTCGCGCACCGTCTGCCTTATTGCATAGTTAGAACAACTTACAAGAGATGTCTTTGGAGGTGAATTAGCAAGAAAACTGCTTCTCAAACCTCAAAGAAACAATAGCCTTTTTAAAATAAAATATACACTCCGTACTTGGCCATTTTCCGGACGTCTTCACTTTTCAGCGTTCTACAAAGACCTCGCACGTACGAGCGTTTGCCAAATCCCGAAGGCTGACGGTTGGGCTTGTTGGATAGCTGGAGTAATTCCTCACAAGTCTCGTGAAGACCTCGAAAGCTAAAAACTCCATTTGACAAGCCTAAAGGCTAGGCACCCCTGGCCCACAAAAGTACAAGCGAAAATACCACATTTCTCCACCCTCTGATTTACGTGTCTGGTAGAATCTCTGCCACGATTACTCGGAATGTCGGATTGACTGGTTGACTGGTGCACTGCAAAGCTAGACTAGATTAGCACAAATGTTAGGAAGACCTCATCTGCAATCTCATTCATCTCAGGGGTTATTTTGGAGGGCGCCCCTAGGCTACAGGGGCTCAAAAGTTGGATACTGACCATCTTCTATAACATGCAAGCTCAGGTACCTTCAACTTTTGACCTCAACAACTGGAGTTCTGGAACTCAGATGACTGCGTTCGATAGCTCGTCGAAAAGTTGGGCTAATTGCAAAAGAATAAATGTAACTGCAAGCAAAAATAACCAAATCTGAACCTTCAAAGACAAGGGCACCCCCAGGCTACAGGGGCTCAAAAGTTGTGAACTGACCATCCTTCGCAATATGCAACCTCTTGTACCTTCAACTTTTGATGTCAGTTGCCGGAGTTTTGCAACTCGGATGACTTCGCCGGATAGCTCGTCGGAAAGTTGGGCTAATTGTGAAGAGATTGACTGCATTTACAAACAGAAGTAACAAGATTTGGGCCCTCAAAAAGAAGGGCGCCCTTGAGCTACAGGGGCACAAATCTTCATATTGCTAAAAATCTTCATCAATTTTTGTCTCTGTAAACACCTTTCTGGCCACTAAAACGACCATGTAGGAGTATAATTTCATCGTGAAGTGTTTCCTCATCATCACATGTCTCATTCTGAGTCCCAGGTTCTGATTCTGAGCTCCAAGTACTGACCATCGGCTGCTTTTGACTGACACAACACTGACCAAAGTCCATGCTTGATATTGCCCAAAAACTGTATTTGACATCATTTTAGCAAAGTTTAGATTCTTTTAAACAAAATGCCTTGATGAAGCAAAAATTTGTTTGGGTACAACACTTCAATAGGGGCACCTTTTTCACCTTTAACTGCATTTCCTCCTTGGTAGCAAGGTGTTGTTTTCCAGAGTTGGCCAAATTGTGGCCTTTTTTCAGTTTCGGAAATCTCCTCGATCAAACAGCGTCTTTTTTATCCTTTTCTGCCATGGTTGCATCATTGAAGCTTAGCTTTCAGCACCTGGTACTGGCTAATCTGTCATTAATGGTTGTGGAGCTCCCAACTTTGTTCCTGAAAAATAAAAATAGACCCACTAGAGTAAAACATGCTCTATGATGATTCTGACTTGAACAGTGTGATCATGAAGTCGATTAATCCTATCAAAATCATTTTCAATCATTTCCTAGAAGGTCCTATTTTCAGGAATTTCCCTAAAAATAGGGGTTTGAAACCCTAATTTTCAATTTTTTAAAATTTTACACATATGTTCCTTGATAGAAACCCACAAAAACCTTATGTTTGGTTCGACCTAAAACAGACTTTTAACAGCACTTTTCATGATTTAGCTCAATTTAAGCATAATGCCAAAAAAATATTTTGGGTATAACATTAGGCTCTGTCTGGTGACCATGTCGGATACCTATGGCATAGGAGAACCGAGAATCTCAAGTTTTGCAAACCAGTACTTTTATCAGTTGGCTAATGGAGTTAGGACTTATTTCCTAATACACCTAATAATTGGAGTTCACCTATTTATTGGGGGCTCGCCTACTTTTAGACATAGGAATAAATCTTGTTGATTGGCAAGAACTGATTGTTAACTCAAGGAGATTTTAGGGTTGCCTACTCCTTTGAGTTCTATAAATAAGAGCCTTGGGCTCATTATTTTGTAACTTTACTTCACGATAGCAAAACGCTGAGCAATATTGCCTTCATATTGTTCGCTTAGTATATGTTCTTGGATCGTATTTGTTGTAGTTAAGCACCAAGTACAGCTTGTGCTCTCTCTACTCAGATAGGTGTGTCCAATCTTTGTTCGTGTGTTCTTGGTTTGATCGCCTCATGTGTCATTGTTTCTTGACACAAGTTGCTGTCCCAACGTGTAATCTTTGGTGGACTATTGAGAAAATAAATCAAGAGAGTTACCATGCCTTTGATGTAAAGTCTCAAAGTTTTATGCTTGTTTATTGTATCCAATAATCTGTTTTCAATCTACACCTCGGAAAGGCCTTCGTGCCTCCTTGGGAATTTAGGCGATAAGATTATTGTCCCTTTGTTGTTTCTCGTGGTTTACTTTTTAGCCTACACCTAGGAAAGGTCTTGGTACCTCCTTGGGAATCCTGAGATATAAATTACCGTAATGATTATTTGTGTGGATTTTATTTCAATACGGATCTGGGAGTTCAGACCCTTCGGATGCATCCTGGGAGACTAATTTGACCAAGTGATCAAACCATCCATTCCCGCTCCTATGCCCTCATGCTCTGTTAATCTTGAGGAGATAGAAGAGATTAAAAGCTAGTTTTGTCGTAGTTAAGATCTGCCAAAACCATAGAAAAGCTTAGCTACGGTGCATTGTGTTTATGCACCCATGTGTCCTACCGCTGAGTAAAAATAGATCGGATAGTAGTTTACTTTATTCTTTTCATTTATGCAAAAATCAGCAACAAGAGGGATTTTCCCCTCCCAATTTGAAGAAGCAAACACTACAAACTTGCAATAGCTGACCATTTCCAATAAGCACAAGCAGAAATACTTAACATGAGAAGGAGCAGTTGTTCATACTGTACATGTATTGGAAGAGCCATTACAAGATCAAAATTAAAATTCTTGAATGAGTAAGTTCTCTCATATATATAATTTACTATATGGCGGAGTTCAAAATATTTCTTGACATGGTTTGATCTAGATAAAGCATTTTAAAATGACTTGTTATCTTGAGATAATGACAGAATGTAAGCAAGATGAGAGAACTGATTCTGAAGGAGAAAGCTGTGAAAATTTATTATAAAAGATTATAGTGGTAATCAGGAAATTTGAGGAACCATTAAATGAAAAGAGCACAATAGAATGCTTCATTTTAAAGTTGTTACTATAGCTCAAAGCCCGAATGGATGGTAAGGTATTCAATACTTTTGCAGAGGCTCTAGAGTTTACATCAAAATTAATAGTCCAAATCAAAGCCCTTTTGTTTTACTTCTTATCAAGGCAGATCTGCCCTAGTCAGTAATTGATATCAGCACCTCTCTATTGCCTACAATACTTTGCACAACCTTGCAAACAGTCAATACATCATTGAGGTAAGGGATAACTCTCAACTACAGTCAAGATATTAGGCTTATATAGATATAAGTTGTAAAAACTTCATAACAGAAATGGCAATAGACACAAAAGAAACTTACCATTGAAAGTTTTGTAAGAGTGCAACAATTCTCTTTGTCCAAGGACCATGGAAATCAATACTTATGTTGATTTTGTTGATGGCTTTGGAAATAGTGCACATCCTCCTTCACAAGCCAATCTTCAACCTGCTTCCACATCTCCTCATTCTCCTACAGCATTAACCTATATGTCACTTTGTTTGGCAAACTAGATCCGGATATCAGGTCCATCCTATAGCTTATGTTGTGCACAAGTGATAATCCATCTAGAATGTCCATCAATATGATATCCTTATAATCACCCTATATCTGTTTCACACCGCACAACATTTCCTCTTCTAAGCCTTTAGTGCTTACAACTTGCACCAGTTTGGACATGAGCATAAAACATACATGCTACTTCTTGGCTTCTTTCAAGAATTTCTTTTCAATTAGCAACAACAACTTCAACTTACTTCCCACCTTTACACCTAAATCCTTCAAAGGATTCAAAGTATACTTATTACCATCCTTTTATGAGTTATAGCTATTTGCTCTTTCATCATGCAAAGCTTTCCTATCAAACTACTAAGGCCAACCCAGCAATACATGGCAAACATCCATTGGCATGATATCACATAGGACTTTGTCTTTTGTATGTGCCTATCTAAAAACTGACCATACATTGTTCATTCACCAGCAGTTAATGTCCCTTCAACAACCAAGACACCTTGTATGGATTTTGATGATCAATCCTCTTTAGACCAAGTTTCTCTATCATCTCACTAGAAACAAGTTTTTCAGTACTGCAGCGTCAATGATCACCGTGCGACACTTACCTCTAGATCTGCAAATGGTTTTGAACAAATTCTTCCTCCGCGCTGGCACGTTTTCCTTCCTTTGCTAGCTTCAACGATACTCTCTTCATCATGAGAGCTTCACCATACTCTACTTCTTCTGCACAATTCATTAATGCTCTACTTTTCATGTCAACTTGTGTAAAATTGTTGTTGGGCTCTATATTGCACACAATGTTACTTTGTTGCATGTATGCGCACTTTAAAGCTTTCTGTTTGATTACATTGCACAATGTTGTGATGTCCCCGCTCTAGTCAGTTCTCGGGAACAATGTGTTAGCCTATTTCTTGGACCCTTGTGGGCTAGCTGGAGTGGTTAGAGGGTCAGTGGTATTTTCTAGAGGAGTTTTGTCGTTCTCATTTTCAGAGCTCAGTGATTGGTTCACAGCAAGCCTTGGCAGTTCAGGGGTTGACAGCTTCTGACGGCACGGGAATATATGGAGTTTTGAGAGAGTTATGGATTTTTAAGTGATTTGAGTTAATTATTTAACTTAATGCTTTATTATAAAGTCAAATTGACTTTATACATATTATATCACTTAAATATTTCATAAAAGTGATTTAAAATTAAATCACTTATGCATAGAAGTGGGCGCCCAAGTATTAAACTTGAAACTATTGAAAAGTGATTTAAATATGATTTAAAATATTTAAATGATTGCAAGTGGCGTCATTTTCTTGAAATGTGTGCCTTTTGGGATATAAGGCATTTTGGTAATGAGAAACTCTATTATTGATTATTTCGACATTGCCTTTGGTTTCCTTCTGTGCTATTCTCTGTGATCAGGGTTTTGAGTAAATCTTCCATTGGAGAACGAGATCTCTTCAGTGTTGAGCATTTTTGAGACTGTTAGAGACCAGTCAAATTAGTGCATCTGTGAGGGCTTCATTCAGAGGTTCTACATGCTACAATCAGAGTTTTATTATTCAGTTTTTACTTGTTTGCAATAAGGAAGGGGGTTTCTTCACCAGAGACGTCATCTTCAACAGAACTCAGCTTTTAGCTTTGTTCCTTTGGTTTCTTCCTTTGGCCGTACCATTTGCCTTGGGATTTGTGCCTTCCTGGAGGTTTGGCGTGTGAAGCTTGTAGCTAAAACGCCTTCTCTTTGGTTCCTGTTTGTGCTTCATTCTTGGCGGCTACTCCTAGTAGTCCTTTGTATCCTGTTTCAAAGTGGGAGAAGTCATTTTTGGAGGCCAGGCATCCATATTTGCCAATTTTCTCCATTCTTGGCTGGCAAGTTGACTTATTTTCTTAATAAAATAATTTGGAGCATTTCGGGTACGTTCATGAGTTGTAAATTCATTGTTGAGGTTGTTTATTACTTTCTGTAATTTCGTTTCACCAAAAATAGCTCAGATTTACATTTTATGAGCTTTTATATGATGCGCCCCTTCTCTTCTGTCTACAAAGTTTCTTTAAAAAACTAAAAAACACAAGAAGATTTAAGAAAAATACAGGGGTTTGAGTTGTGAGCCAGCAGGGCTCATCACAAATGCATAGTACATTACCACATAACAAAATTCTGCACGTACAAAGCTCAAATTAAAAGTTCAAATCTTAAAAAATATTATAATCTCACCTACAATGTACAAACTAACAAAGGTTGGAGTTGGCCAACAATTGTTGCTGGCAGCTGCTACAAAGGACACTACACTAAAGGGTTGCAGGTCTTCATCATGGAACTCTAGGGACATGGGCCCTCCTAATTTAATTACTCTCCTCATGATTGAATTTGACAACCCAAGATAATAAGATCTTCCTCGTCAAAAAATGGCTACTCATCATTTCCAATCCCTTTGGAATCTGAATCGCTCTCATCAAGATCAATTGGTTGATCTTCCTTGATGGATCTATCCCCCTGAAGGGAATTGATTTTGCTTCAAATGTTTTTTTTTGCACTAGATACTTCAAAAAACCCATGAATTGATTATCAATATATCCGTTTTCCTGCATCAACCCAAGCATCAACAAAAGTCTTTCATTTTGAGCTAGCTGAAAAGGTATCTTGTTCAACAAAGTGAAAAAAGATTCCTTAACTTCTAAATCAAACTTTCTTCCATCAACTCTTTACCGAAGGTTCACTTGTAAATTTCTTGTTTCCCTATTTGCTCAAGTTGACTTCAACTAGTGTCTTTTGTTTGCTAAGCTAATCCAGATTCCAAACTGGTTCAAAATAGGATTGATGTTAAAATAAAGTCTTCTCCCATGGTTTCTAAAATAGGCAGTTGTTATTTTGCATGAATGTTTCGCATAAGAAAGTTATCGCCCTTATGCATGACCTTTCGGAAAAACAACATTCAACTTTGGAATTACTTATACAAGTATAGGGTTTATAGTTAAACCTCGCCTTGCTGATTTTTTGCTCCTAATTTTTACTACAAAAGTTCTTTTCTATTTTTCCTACTACCCCTAAACATTACAGAGACTCAGCCCTAATGTTCAATTTTGTCTTATTAGCTATTTTAGTGATTGGATCTTCTCCTAATTTTTCAAGATTTTATGTTCCTATTCGTTTCCTTTACAAGGAAAGACATTCTTCACCATGTTGATGAGCTCTTAAAGGCAAAACATTTTTATTGTTCAATGCATTCTAGTATCTTAATTTAATATTATGTTTTTCTTCAAAATCTAAGTGTCTCTTTGCTTGTCTTTACGTTTAAAGCACTGCTACACCTTTTTTATTGTTTTCACCTAACCCTAATCCCTAAACCCTTAATCCTAAATTGAAGTCTCCCTAAACACTAAACCAAAATCTCTGCTTATAGCAAAAAACTCATGGACCTAGGTAAAATTCATAAATTTTTGCTAAGTATATAGTGATTTTTTGAAAGCTCCAATTTTCTGCACCTTTAATTACTAGAAAATTGCAATGAATTGACAATTTGTCCTGAAAAAATTTTACAGGCCAATTTTACAAATAATTCAACTTTTTGATGGAAGAAATCAGTTTTCAGCCCATTTTTTGATAAATTAAGATTCTCACTATTTTGGCTATTTTGTTTCACTCCATAAACAATAACATCAATTCAAATGTATTTCAAACATTAAATGAATAGCATTAAGAAATTAAAGCAGAAAAATGTAACTAAAGAGATTAACATTGAACATAAACAACAAGAAAGGTTGATCATTTTTGGGCCCTATTATAACTAAAGAGATTAACGGAGAAAGGTCAGGCATCCCTTCTTCCTTACATGTGACCTGATAGGCACAAGTAAAAAGCCATTCATCTTTTTAACTCACTCTCTTGAAGACCACCAAACTTAAAACTAGTGTCTTTTGATCAATAATAAACCAAAATCACACATCATCACCATGGAAGCAAAGTAGCCGGATACACCCATGCCCCTCCCCAAGTGTGCCTACCACTGTACCCATATCCGATATGATGCAAATGTGAATTAAATATTGTACCCATGTGTGCCCACAAAACCCTAATTTTCTTCTTGTGTCAGATACTATGTGATTTGAATTTTTTTCAAAACTGATGTAAATCTTCCTAACTCAATTTAAAAAAACTTCAATCGTGCAATTTTTTAAAATTTTATTGTATACACAAAACCTACACCAAATGAGGAAGACAAACGAAACGTTTTCCTATTTCAACGACCCTTTTTTTTGGGTCTTCTTCCAACATAGCTACTATTTTTTTTGTCATTTTAATTTTTACAGATTTAAAAATAATAATTGTTTATAATTTTATATTTGTATTTAATATTTATATTATGTTGTTTAAATGTTAAGAGATTTAAAAAATTATATATTCTTTAAATATAAAATAAAATTTCTTAATATATATTTAATTGCTTATTCTTTACTAAATTATTAATATTTAAATTTTAATATTATTTTAATTTATATTTACTTATTTTATTATAGTTTATAATTTTTAATTTAGATTTAAAAAATTAATTGTGAAAGTGAATTTTTATTTTTTAACTTCAGATTATTATTGTTTATTTATTTCTTTATATTTTAATTTAGATTTAAATGACATTATTGTTAATTTGATTATAGGTCCCAATCTGTATATTTTTTTGTATATTGTAAATTGTTAAATCAACTTATAATTATTTATGTAGCAATTATGTGTCTATATTGCTTTTAAAGTAATTAAAATCTCCTCTAATAACTTAAAAAATCGTGTTAAATTTATGTGTATGTGTTTATTTATGAATATCATATCCAATCATATCCATATTAGGGTTTTTCAAAAATGGTTGTATCCGTATCTATATTTGTATCCGTGTCCATGCTACTTTGCATAGAAGCTTTGGAAACATACTTTCCAAATGAAATATTTTAACATTGATCACAGCTTTCAGTTATGAGTCAAAGAACCAAGCCATGTCTTCTTTACCTTCTCTTATTTTGAAGGTTCAAAACTTGAAATTATCAAACTCATCAAAACTGAACAGAGACCCCACATATCATATATCATCAAGAAGCTCTAACAAGGTACTTCCAAAAGGAAATCAAATATTTCTATGATTAATGGGATAAAAAACAGTCCTTCACTTTCCCACATGAAATTTCAAGTTAAACAAGAGAAATCTCAATAGTTGTTTCTTCCATTAGTTAACGGTTGGATGTAGTGGAATAAGAATTAATCACCCTTTCTTTTCTATATCAAACTTAGAGGTGGGGAAGCAGTGTTATACACCCTTTCCTCCTCCTGCTGAACTTTGATGGAGCAGAAGAAGAGTCAGCCACCCTTTCTTCCCAATCATGAATTTTGAAGATTGTGAAATAAGGGTCAGTTGTCACATCTTCCCGACATACAAAAGATGTCAACTCTCTACATTACTCCCCCAGCATTAAAGCTCGGGATAGCATAGATAAGCACATATTAATCAATAATTTATTTGGAATGTCATTCTGAATGAACTTGGCCTTCTATATCCTCAATACACTACCATGCCTAGACACTACTTGGTAGACAATACACAATGACCAAATCAAAAAAAAAATTATAGTTAAAATGTAAAACCATCCACATTCAGATAAATTGTAGCCATGGAAACACTCAACGAGATTAATCAATCCAAAGATTTCACAAAACATGCATAAGTGTTCACATACAGAACAATAGAGTTAAATTGACAGGAGAATAGACGCACCTCCTGAAACCAGCACTTAACCACCTAAGCCCTACTTCTGTAAATATAAACAAAACACAGGAGTTCCGTACATATGTAAAATGTTTAGGTAGTTTAGTTACACCATATCAAGTTATAAACTATAATTTTAAAATGTTCCAAAACAAGTTTATGTTTACAATAACAAATTACCAACAATTCTTGGTGTTGGAAATATTGCCATTGATGTCAAAGCTAAAGCATGAAGATTAGCATGACTGAAGATAACATATTCCTGTGCATTACACATTCTTGTGAAGATCAGCATGACTGAAGATGCTTTGTTGAAATATGTTGATCAGATTCTAGATATCCACAATTGAATACATAAGATCAGCATGAACAGTTTTTAAAAGCAACGTAATTCTGAAGAAATCGATATCTTTGAAGATATAAACAGATTGCTAGTTTATGAAATGGGAGATACGATGAAGAGAGACGGATTATGAAATAATATTCTAAACAACTTCATAAAAAATAAACAAAATGTTGTTAATACTTGAAAAGCCACGATTTATTTGCAAAGGAAACAACTCAATAATGCCACGATTTTTTAGAGGCAATTAAGATCTGAAATAATATGATTTCATCAAGATATGAAGTGCTCCACTTTAATGGCATGATCTCTAAATAAAAAAAAACACGATCTGTTGTCATACAAAATTCAGATTGAAGAAAAATGAATAAAGTGCTGCAATTAACCTTTGAAGAGACACAATTCTTTTTGAAAAGATACAGTCTCATGAAGCAATGCGATTCAAGACTATAAAATATTCCAGATTTGTTAAGAGACAAAATGTGATTAAATGAAGCACTGGGTGAATAAGACAAAACCAAAAGAAGAGGTGAGATTTATTTTGAAGGGATGGAATAACATTTTAAATGGTATGATTTCAAATTGAGATGGTACAATTTGTTAATACAAATTCAAATTATAATGAATAAGTATGATCCAAGATACAAACTAAATCAGATTTTCTAAGGGGTGCAAGAACAGATTTTGAATGATGTGATCTTTCACCAAAGGTTGCATTCTATGAACAGCATATATAAATGTGATTCAAATCAGATTGGAAGTGGGAGTGAGAGAATGGTGATGTGAAATCAGAAAAGAAGATTATATTTCTTGTGTGGGCATTGAAGTGACAGCATACATCACAAAGAAAGGATTGGAGTGAAGTAAAAAGCAGAATTCAGATTTTCAGTTTATCATAAGAGGTTGGTGCCTCTTGTTAGCCAAGGTTGGTGCCTTGGAAGAGGGAGTTGGTGCTCCTCGTAGGTTGGTGCCCACTAAACCAAATTAGGGAGTCCGTGCTCCTTGTAGGTTGGTGCCTACAAAACAGATTAAGAGGTTGGTGCCTACAATCATTGTAAACTTATATAAATATAAAGTACATTATTTGTACCGTGGTTTTCTCCCGTAAGGGTTTCCACGTAAAATCTTGGTGTCAACTTGTTCTTATTGTCATATTCTTGTATAGTTGCTATTGTGATTGGTAAAGTTTTAAATTGGTAAAAGTTGTGTTATCCTGATCCACCCGCCTCCCCCCCCTCCTCAGTATACTGTGTGCTCATCACTTGGCATTGTACCCAAACTATTATGGAAACTTTGTTTATATTGCAAAAATGTATTTAAATGAATTCCAAGAATATATTTAAACATACCACACCACAGTCCTCTGAAACTTCGAGGTTCCTAAAGCCACTGCGAATGCATTTCTCAAAATCAAACAAAGGAATCCTGGCAGTCCGCCGAGCTCTTATATCTTGTATATTCTGCAGATGGTTAGTCCAGTAAGAGTTTAAATGTAACAGATGCAAATCTTAAGAATGCAATATAGTTGAATATTACAAAATTCATTATAAAAACACAACCAAGAAAAACAAAATGGCCTTTTCAATAAGATAATTTTACAAATGTAAGTCTCCATAAGCTATAAGCATTCTGATTAAAGCCAGGAACCATAGAAATTCCTTAATCAATTGTGAATGAAGCATACCTTTAAAAGAAGAGACAAATCAAGGGAGCTAAAGTCATCAAACTTGAAATCCTTGATTTGATCTGTTTTATAATAACTCTCAAGGGAAATCACCTCGCAACCGACAATGTTTGCCATCTTATGAGCCAAACTTGTTTTGCCAGATCCACTTGGTCCTCCTGCAAAATCTCATTAATTCATTGACTGCTTAAATTACAATATCAGGATACATGATTTGCATCATCCTTTTTGGAGAAATACAACATTTGTTCTTTAGAAAAGCATGCATAATCAATGCCAAAGTAAGTTTGTGGGACTATTTAAGAAAATCCAGAGTTGATTATTTTGTCCTAAATTACATAATATGCCAGCTTTTCATGATTTAACTGGAATATTTAAATGGTAAAATCAATCACTGTGAAGTTAAATGATTGCATAAAAAAATTATTACTGATAATCATCCTACTGCCCTTCTGAAACTGCTTTGTAGGAAAAACCTATGAAATTGGCACTAAATAGAATGTGTTTAAAGACAAGCAATCAGTGAGCTCACATCCCAGTTCAAGATAGGGCATCCCTTGAGATGGCTAATTCAAAAATGTAAGTCTTCAGTATACAGTCAAGTCTCAATTCAATAGAACACAAAATCTAAGTTCACAGGTAAAGTTATGTTAAACATATTGGTATAGTATCTCGAGTAAGTATACAAAACAATCAAAGAAAGCTGGATATGATACGTCTGGAATACTGAAATAACAAGAATATCCAAACATAAATACATATACAAAATAGAAACCACAAAAAATAGAAGAGTCAAAAGATAATTTCAAAGGAAGAATAAGCTCCAAAAACCCTCTATATTGCTCCAAAGATGTGGAAGCAGCACACAGGAACAAAAAATCCCTGAAAAATGATGACTGGTCTGTTTGAGAAGAGATAAGTTTTTCCCCTTGTATGATGCATAAGCTTTTTCCATTCTTGCTTCTCTCAATTTTTTTCTTCTCTGATAATTTTAGTGTAATAAACTTGAGATAATTTCTGATAAATTTCCCAAACCAATGCCACCTCTAAATACAAATATTTATCCAGGTCACAGTTGTAAAATTCAGACTCGGCAATAACTCAGCAGTCCAAAAACATTTAAAACTCGGGACTTGGCAAAAACTTGGGGAAAAACTCAGCAATAACTCAGCAAATTTATTTAACATTTGAAAATACATAGTTTTTTCAATTATTCTTAAAAAACACACATATATACTGAATTTGTAGAACATATTATTGTATTCAATCATATATAAATCAAAATTTGAGTTTAATACATATCATAGACCAAAAAACCAAATTCAGTATCATAAATCAATCTCTTCCAGTCATCAAATCATGCGAGTTATTAATTCCTTATTTATGCTTGCACATTCTATATCGAATAAATTAGTAAAGCAATGATGATGCAAGTAATTCTAAATCAAAATTACCTATAAAAACCAAACTGAAAATTCTAAATAAAATGAGTCAATCTTAATGGTTCATTTCTTCATCTAGAAATTTACAAGTCTTAAGTACTACTTCTTCCTCAATTCACAGATAGAGAAAATACACATAAAATTAAAATCTTCTTCCTCAATGTACATATAAAGAAAATCTACAGAAAATTAGAATCTTGTACATTCCTTTAAGTATATATTTTAATTTTTTATTTCTGATCTTTGATATCATTTTAATTTCTGAAATTCATGTTCACACTAAGGAACGATTTTTTTTATTTTTATAAGAATCACTCACCTTCACACTAAGGAACGACTTTTTTATTCTTATAAAAATCACTTACCTTAACACTAAATCTTTTTGTGCCTAGCTAAGAGCTCAACTAATACTTAAATCACTCTACTTAAAATAAAAGTTTCTCCTAAACTTAACTTTATCAAATTTTAGAAAAATAAAAAGATCCCGCCCAAATGACAATTATTTGTTTGCATGGACGCAATCAGAAGAGGGAGATTTGTCCTCCTGTGCAGTCTTCAAAAAAATGGACGCCTATTTTCTTCGCTGTAAAAACCGATTGCATATGTACACACACGCTCTTATCCATCACTGAGTTTTATTTTCACATCTTGAAAGAAGAGGAAAACCCTTCAAAAAAATTGCATTTCATATAAAGTAAGTTTTATATTGAATTTGGACGAGTTTTTGACAAGTTTTGGGGGAAAAAAACACGCATTTTTGTGATTTTTTCATAAAAATACATTAATTTTCTCTGATGATTGCCCTATCGATAGGTATTATGGAGCTATGTGGCCAACAATGCCTCAAACAGCAGTAGTAACATGGTAATCTCTCTTATCTAAGAGCTTTGCCAATCCAAAGTCTCCCACAACAACTTTTAAATAGCTTCTAAACCTCCATTTTGATGCAAGCCGTAAACCTCCTTTTGATGCAAGTCGTAAATCTCCTCCATTCGTTGCTTCAATTGGTGAACTTCCAAAAGTTCTCTTTCCTTGGAAATTTTGACCATTTGAAAGGCTTCTAGGAATTGAGACTTAGCCTTTTCATTTTCCAGTTTCAAGTCTACAATTTCCCTATCCTTATTAGCCATTCGTGTGTCTTTATCTACAATGTCTATCTTTTAGTGCAATGACCATCTCATTGTCTACTACCTTTAGTTTCTCAAACTTATGTGGAGTTTTTGTTTTGACATTGATCAACTAGTTCCTATCTCAGTATTTGAGAAATGCAAGTGGACTCCCCAATGCAAGCTTCAATGTTCTAGTGAGTGATTATTTCTCTTTGTAGCAAGAGATATAAGGAGCAGAATTTACACTCAATGGAGTATACAGTTCCCAATACTTGCCCATCTGAGCCTTCAAAGGAAGGGGCTATCAATGTAGGACGCTAGGTCTATGTCATCTCAAGTATCTCAATGGTGGGAAAACCATGATAGAAAAATATTCTAGTAAACTCTTTGTGGTATTCTTCCTCAATTAAGTGTTGAATTCCAAGCTTCCTATAGGACCAAGGGAGAATGAGTATTGTCCAATTCGCAGGCCATATCCGCCATTAGCTCCAATCTTGTATATATCACTGAATACTCTCCACTGGATCGTGCAAATGAGGTTTAGAGCAATATATTAATCTCCTCATCACTCTGATGAGCATTGGTTAGGCATCTCCTCAAGCAACTTTGGTTTTTCCTTTCATTTAGGGGAACTGCCTTCAAACAATAATGGAATACTTGCCTCCGACTATGGTAAACTAGCCTCTGGCTACTATACATCTCCCTCAAGCTATTGTAAATATACCTTTAGCTGCTCTTTTTCCTGTGGAGAACTCAACAAGGATACTCCATGACATCAATGGGCTTGAGCCCCTAATAAACTCAACCATGTACCAATTTGTTCTAATGCATCTTTCGAAAGCTCAATTGGTGTAAGTATTTGGAAGGATCTCAAAAAGTGGAGTGTTGAAGGCAGATATAGTTACTTCAATGATTTCAACTTCCTTGTCTTCGTCACTATTGCCTCCCTCTATAGGTTCATCTTCACAAGAGGAGTCAGTTTGTCTATTTATGCTCTTTTGTAGGATTGTTTTGGCTTCCTCGCCTTTCCTTGTCAAAACTTGTATTCTAAGAGTCTTCCATCTTAAAATAGACAGCAAAGAGGGACCTATATGAGAATTGCATCCAGGAATAAGGCGATTACCTATCGTGTCATATAAAAGGTCTTGTGCTTTAGAGACAACAATTCCTAAATGCAAGCTAATAGAATCTCAACCCAATTAAAAATCACTCCTTTGCTAAGTCCAACCATATACTCAATCATACAAACTAGTAAATTTGATACTCATATTGACCCCATCGATCAACTCTGAATGAGGTCCTATATACACTTGCATTCTTCATTTGCCAAGTAGTCTTTCCACAGGACTCTATTACCTTAGCTCCAGATCTTTGTCTATTCCTATGAAGTAAAGTTATCTCAATATAGTAACTAAATAGCCAATTCTTTTTAGCTTTGGCTGATATTTGTGGAGGGTTTAGATACTGCAATGCCTAAACATGGAATACCCAATACCTAGTGAAAGTCCTCTAGAGTATATGTAATAATTAATATGGAGTCCATGTACTATATGATAGACTTTTATTCTTTTCAATCATAATTGGCAACCATGCTTAGTTCCTAAAAATTCAAGTAAGGAATTTGTATTACTTTATCCACCTATGCATCCCACAATGCACTCTTCAGCAAATGAACTTCTAGACTATTCGCCCACCACAATCGGCATGTAGTGGCTTTCAATTTCTCCCAAGTTAGTGACTCCCCTAATGTCAACTTCTTTGTTTGGTTGCTCCCAATGAGTCATCTTCACTTTTATTTTTGCCAATGTCAAAAGTTTAGGCCTGTATATTGAGCCACTAGTGAGAGTACTTTCTACAATGATCTTTTTTCTTTTTCTAGCCATTATCAATGAAGATTGAAAGTTTTGAACTATAATGTATTGATGTTACACCCCAAATTGTGAAGTTACTGTTTACTATTACTACATAGGGTAAATCTGAATGTAATGTGAATTCTGGAGATGAATTAATGATGCTTGTACCTTGTTATCAATATGAATGTTATCTCATTTGATGTTATCTCAGTTGATGTTATTCATGGTGAAATACTGCATATATGTGAATAGATGGTTATTGAATTATTATTATTCTAACTTTGAAGATGTTTATATGTGTTGCTTATTGTTGTGAACATTTGACTGCTGTGAGCATGTGTTAGTGGATGCAAGTATATGTTACATTCCTCCAGGCGGAGGGGAAGTATCACTCGGGAGAAGATCTTGGTCAGGTAACCGGTAAATGTAACTATCTGAGCATACACACACCACCTTAGATTGAGTGAACTGAGTCAGTTTGTCTGGGTTATAGATAAGTCATCCATAGCTTGTATGTTTGCATTAGGAGTCTTGTTTACTTTTGCATGCATTTGCGAGTGATAATTATCTATTTGGTTTCTGAGATCATTGTTGTGTTATTACGATCATATGGATAGGTGGGATGTAGGTGGAAGTATGTTTATATGTATGCACATGCATGTCAAGAGGATCGAACAACACATATATGCATATGTATAGATATACCACACGTACACACCTATCAATATGATGGTAACATAAATGGATGTAAGTGAATCGGATGGGAACCTATATATATATATATATATATATATATATATATATATATATACGTTGGCAAATGGACATCTCATACAAATGCATCGATATGGTATACCTACATAAACGTATACATAGAGGTATATACGTGTATACCTATATATCTATGCACACATCCTGTATATTGTGTTTATTATAATTATTTTGTCGTTATGCTTATATATATATATATATCGGATGAATGCTGACTGGCATACGATATATATATTTATTTAATGAATATATATATATAATATATATATCTATATATGTAAATATATATTAAATATTATAAATATATATATATATATATATATGTATGTGTATATAGTTATAATACATTGTTTAATACATTGGAAATCAACTTATTCTTGATTTAATAAAAGAGTCGATTAAATGTAAACTTCTATTGATGTATTTAATCTTTGGCTTAAATATGTTGATATTGTTTATTATTGATGAAACTCGACTTTGGAACATTCACGGCTTAGTGAAATATCACGCATTACCAGCTATGAAATATGATTAAATTTTGTTGGCATTGACTTGGTCAATTTTTGAACTATGAAGCTTGACTAAATCCAACACAGTAATTATATTCAATTGACTCAACCCAGGAAGTAGTCGATTCAGGTTATGTGTTGATTATCCACCACTGACAAATTCCTTTCACCTGGAAATCGCACCATTTAACCAGTTTGGTGCCACCTCTATTTCACTTTCCTATAGATGGCGATTTTTGAGAGAAATATGAATTTCCCATGTGCAGTTGAAATGGTCTTTTTGAATGCTGGCAATTGGGAAGTTGATTCATTATGCTTTTTGCTAAGTACGGGCTTGAACTGCCACCACCTCCAGGCTGAATAATTCTGAAAGGGAATGGTGTCGATTCACATGCCAAATTTGTAGGAAATTTGGAGGCTGGCTGCACTATAAATAGTCGCCCCAACTCTCTTGCAACATATTATTATTATCTTGTGCATTATCTTATGCTTCATTCTTACCATTTGGAGTGATCATTATTTGCAACCAGCATTCACATTTCTGTGTGATCATTATTACCTTTGAGAAAGGCATATCATACCAGAGGAACACGTTTATATCTATTTATCATTTCTGTGTCTACCAGTCATTATCATCTGATTTAAGAGTGAGAAAAGAGTGAGCTTTTGTGAGGAAGAGTTGTCTTAATATCTGAGAGAAGTGTGCTATCAACTAGTGAGAGAGGGAATTGAGTTGGGAAGCTAGATTAAGCTGATTTACTGTTGGAGAAGGTTGCTCTATCATCATTAACGGGGATAAGCGATAACAGGCATGGGGATTTCTTCTTCTTGTTATTGATGTGTTTTCTATGTTGCCTGAAATGTCTTTTCTGTTTGTGCAATAGAAATATTTAAGATTGTTTTTGAAAAAGGGAATTGAAGCTTTTAGGCTGTTTTTATACTATGTTTTTAAGTACTCCATGATAGGAGAGATTGCTTGACATTAGTAGTTAATCATACGAGATATATCGAAGGAATTGCTTGACATTGGTATTTAATTATGTTACATGTGGTACAACATAGGTATTTTATTATACTAGATATATTTGAACATGGGATGCAATGTGTTTACATTTAGTCCATAGTAGGAGATGAGTGTATTTCTTAGTTAAGTACATACTAGGCTTGATTGAATGCAAAAGTCACTTGAGGTACACCCAGCTAAGTTATTAGCTTAACTCGGAAAGCTTATGTTACTCCTAGGATAGTAATCCAGTATGGGAGGGAGCTTGTGTACTTACTTGCTAAATAGATTCATTACTAGTAGGTTAGTATGTTGTAGGTTAGTCTGAGTGACGGATTTACCCATTGAAGGACAATACCTATGCGTGAAGATATCCTTAAGTCAAGTCGGCCCTAAGTAGTGTATGTGACAAATGACCCTCAGTAAGACATAATGAATGAAACTATTTGATCAAAGTAGTGCAATGTACAAGACTCCACTTAGTTGTGTGATACTTGAGACTACACTGTCAATTCACCGAGATCCCATATTACATGCTAGTTCGAGATTGTCGGGTTGCACAAATTCTAGTTATGTAGGACACAGCACTATGCTCAGTTGGTTGTCGTTATCAATTACTCTACCAATCTCTTCGTTGAAGGGAAGGGCCATCTATCAAATGATAGATGTGCGGGGGACCGCATTATGAGTCCATGGTTGGCGAAAAAGCGCCTGAGTGATACTTCTCCTCCATAGCAGGCGACAGAAGAACCAAGATTTGAAAGGGCAGATTCCTGGACCGTCTTATAGCTATTAGTTCTAAAGCTCATTAGAGCTATGTTTGTAAAGGTATGTATTCTTGTTATGTGTACTTGTGAAGTTATTGTAATGAAGTGGAATCTTTATTGTAATATGATATGGCGTCTTGTTCGTATATTTTCAATAAAAGAAAGAAAAAATTTATTGCAATGACTTGTTAGCACATTTATTTACTCGTATGATGTAAATTCAGAAATTTTTATTACATTGAAGGATTGGCATGTTACAATTGAGAAACAGAGTTGCTCAACTCACAATTAAGTTTGATAGTATCTGGATCGCTTGAACAACTATGACAATTGATTTGAAATTTTTTCCTCTTATATCTTAAAACTAGAACTGATTGTAGGCAACATACCTTAGAATATTTCCTAGAGCAATCATTTGTACTCTACACTTGACAATCATTAATTTGTGCTATAGCAAGGGAGGAATGTGTATATGCCCGACTGCACACCCAACTATGCATGATGCTAGAGACAGACTGTGACTGGGAGTGTTGTAATGTCCCTGATAACAGTTATATCGAATTTATTCTGAATTATCAATTTTCCAAGCAATAGGCCCTAGAAGATACCTTAGATTGATTTCGTTCCTTGGGGTTGCTCTACTACGGGCCACATGAAAGAGGATGTTGATAGGATATCTTGGTCTCTCCCTCCTCATGTGGCACATGCCATTCATATGAGGGGGTCCCCTAGGCCTCATGTGGCGCATGCCATTCATATGAGGTGACCTAGTGAGACTCTCAATCCTCTTGTCATCATCCTTTTCCACTTCCCATAATAGTCCTTCCCTCTTCTTACACCATGGTAGGAAGGTGAGATTACAATGGTTACTCTGATGATCAATCTAGACTGAAAGGCAGTACCCTTTGACCCCAAAGGCAAGTACCCCCTTGGCCCTTCGTGGGCTCATCGTGTCCCCTCCCAAGTGGCGTATCTAGTAGAGACCCCTTTGCAGCATTCCCTCTGTAATCGTTTTTTCTCACCATGGTGGAACATGGACATAATAATATAAATAGGTAACTGATTATGAATATGCAGATTAGCAGTGTACACATATATATAGATAAATTTCTGAATATACTGTAAATGAAAATAAACAATAATAAATATATCTATTAGTTCTACTCTATAGATTTCTAAATATGTTATAAATGGAGACAAACAGTAATAAACACATCTATTGATCCTACTCTATAAATTTTAAACCTAATATAATTGGAAACAAACAATAAACATGCCTATCGGTTATCCCTTTATCCTACTCTATGTCTTTAGCAGATCACAACTCAAAAAGACATACGGTGGATGGACAGCTGCAGTATATGGCAACAAGGTATGGTGTACAATGGAAAACACAACTAAATGGCGTACAACAAGAGTAGGTTAGGGTTGTACAAAAGATTCTTGACTCAAACGATCCAATACTAGGTCGTATTGGTAAAGAATTTCCTTGCAAACATACAACAATTGGCTAAATTATATGACCAGCAACTGAAGAGGTCATCTAATGTGCAAAAAATGTCATACGACAGAAAAAACTGTGGTAGGTCCTAAAATGCTACTCTGGGGAATTTGTGTGTTTTCCAAAGGGTGTACGGCAAGCCAAAGAGGAAAAGAAAAACAAAATGTTTTGCATTCTACACTTTTAAGGGTAAAGGTCGTATTTTTGGTGTTTAATTTTTCATCTTTTAGTTTTTTTTTTCCTAATTAAAAATTTCTATTTTTTGTTTAATTATTCCTATATAATATTTCCTCTTGTTAAGTTTTAATTTGTCCTCCCTTTTTGATACTTTTCATTTTCGTTTGTCACCCTCCGAATTTAATTATTTTTGCAATTTTACCTCTATTTTGTGTCACATTATACAACATGCACAAGGTCCTTTGTAACATTCATTTGCATAGCATGTTTATGCATATTCTAATTGAAAAATTTATTCAATCATCACGAGTTTTACCATACCTTTATAAATTGTGCTCTATCGAGAGTCTGTAAATCTTCCTTCTTCTCATTGTTGACACCATGTGACTTCTTTGCCCATATAGATGGATTGGTTGAGGGATTGTGTATCGTTTGCGAAACTCCAATCATTCATGGTATGCAGCATCACAATGCATCGAAATTTGTTAAGTGATGTTTTTTGCATATTCTAGAACAGCTTGACCATAAAATGATCATTCCACCACAACAAAGCATTCTGCCATCGCAATCAAACAAAGACATTGAACATTTTCTTCAATCGAAAGTAAGAATGTGTATTGGTAGAAGAAATTCAAGTATTCGTCAACAAGTTCATTGAAATATTATTCATTCATCCCTCTAGAAGATTGATCTAGTTCTACTTCTTTCAAATGTAGGTTGCAACTAATATACCCCAACTGTACCCCAAAATAAGGGGCACCTAACCTCCATTTGTCATATATCTTTATCCACTTCGTCATGGACCAAACAAACACTAGGTTAAGCGTGAGTGTGACTAGGCTATAGCACTTCCAATTATTTCTTTAGGCTTTTCTAGGATTTCCTTGGTTAATTCTTTGTTGTCTAATGCCTTCTAGTCTATTATACTCACGGTGATACTCACGGTGATGTGGGCTTCCTATCTCTCCTTATACATCTTCAGTTTGTTAATAGTGTCATTTTATCAAAGTTTCATCTAAATTTTCAAATCTTATGGATCCATTTGCTAGGACTTCTCAAATTTTATATGGTCCTCACCACATAATTTTAAACTTACTCAATTTGATTTCATTAGGACCATTATATTTCAATACTAACCACCCCGATCTAAAGTCCATTCTCCAAAGGTGTTTGTTGTGCCAATATTTCCTCCTCTTTTGCATAACTTCAATTGTCCATTGTGCCAATATTCATCATTCATCTAACTCATTCAACAGAAGGAGCCTTTCCTTCAACTTTCACTATTACCCAATCTATTTTTTAGGCCTATTCTAAAGCTAGGTACCATGTACTCCATGGGCACCATAGCTTCTTGTCCATGCATCACTTGGAAAGGCATATATCCCATGGTTACCTTTTACGTCGTTTTGTAGGCCCATAATACTGCTCATGGCTTTCTTCTCAATTTGTTCCTTCAATGCCACAAGATTTATGGATAAGAAAAATAAGCACCTTGTTCGTCAACTCTACTTGTCCATTCGCTCTCAAGTAGTATGGACTGGATAGGGTGTGGAAGATTTGGTACTCACTATAATGTCACTTTTCCTACTAAAATAGTTTAAGTGTTAGCAACGGATTGATATAATAAATATTAGAGTGTAGATAATTCACAAGTTGCAATATTATTAAAATGGATGTCAATAACCAATGCAAAAGACAATATGTGATAATTTAGTAGGAAACTCCTAAAATACATAGCTAACACGATAAATTGAATACACAACCATATAATTCATATACATTAACACCAAAGCATATAATTAATATTTTCAACATATTGCAGCCAAAAGACCTGTATTGCCACCTCCTAGGTGGAATTAGACAATCCTGGCTTACAAAGTTTATACAAGGAGGAGAATAATTCCTCTATTTCAAGGAGACGCTGATTCAAATCCTTTCTTTCCACAAACACGCCCTACAGAAGTTGGAGAGCCATCCAACACATTCCTAAGTCCAATACAGTACTTGAAGTCAAAGAAGAAGAATTTGAAGTCAAACAAGAACCTGTGATTCAACCAAAAGCGATGGGTGATAATAATAATAACAATAACCGCAATCAAAGACAAGCACCCCCGCTGCCTTGGAGTGATCAACTTGGACCTTTGGCCTTGGCGGCAAATCATGAACTACCTAAGGGGTCAAGAAAGCAGTTTCCACGATTTCACAGCAATGGAAATCAACATCCTAATGATCACATGTCAGCCTTCTCAACAGCTTGTGTTGTTTTCCACGTGGCACACGAAGACATCGCAGTGCATCTCTTTGTTGAGACTCTTGTGGGAAATGCAGCCGAATGGTTCAATCACCTGGAGTTGGGTTGCATTACAAACTAGGCAACTATGAGCGAAAAATTCTTGGTAAGATTCAAGACAGCTAAAGACAGTCCCCAGTTGTTCGCCCAACTTTCAAACTCAAAGATGGAGGTCAATGAACCAATGAGAGAGTTCGTGGCAAGGTTTAATCGCTTGGTCACACGTCTTTCGCATACACTCAATCCATCACCTAAAATTCTGTTGAGCAGTTTCGTCAACACTCTTCCATCTGAGATAGCCTTTTTCCTGAAATCGGCTAATGAAATAGAATTAGAGAATGCATAGCAGGGTGCTATAGAGATTGAAGACAACATGATTACTTCTGGAAAGATGAAGGGAGATGCTATCAGGCCTTTGGTTCAGAGCTCTACAGACCCACTGCTACAAAAGGTGGCCAATGAGATGACTATTCTGAAGAGGCAGTTGCCCACACAGCCTACATTGCCTGCTCAGCCTGCACTACTTGTGTTGCCTGCATCGCAACCATATCAACCTCAGCAGCCGTACCAGCCGAGGAGAAATAACTTTCAGCCTTACACCATGGTTATGCGCATGTGAGTTGTAGTACTAGGATGGGTGAGCTCCAAAGAAGACTTGATGTTTTGACCCAATGAGCATCACCTTGATACAAATGAGTGCTAAATGGCACATTCATGCTCATAAGAAATGGGTAGTTTTGAACCATTACCTATGAAATAAGATGCAACAAAGATGGACTCAAAACTACACAATCGAATCCTGATAAAACATGATATAGTCATTTATATTTTACCTTATTTTGTTTCCAACTAGGGGAGAGGGGCCCATAGTGGAGCACCCTAACTTCGTGTTTCTCAAAATCCTACATGGAATTTCAAATCAGTTCCAATTTTGTACAGCAGTTTATTCGGCAACTCACCTACTTAAAAAATTTAATTTTAGGGTCACATCATCAAATATGATGCCACATCAGCATGCTTTTTGTTAAGGTATTAAAAAAGGCTCAAAAAAAAAGTGAGACCGATAGTGGTGCACTAAGTCATGTTTTATTGGTGTGCCGATGTGGCATCACATGATTTGTCAATTTGTGTACTTTATGGATAAAAAGTGTTTTGCAATTGGATATTAAGATGCTCCACTATGAGGCCCACTGAGGACTACTTCTATCCCCACTATTGGAGCCCACTTCACTATGAGCCCCTCTCCCCTACCATGGCTATCCTGATAAAACAAGATATAGTCATTTATATTTTACCTTATTTTGTTTCCAACTACCATGGCTATTTCCAAACAAACCAATTAAGCACCATAATTAAAGAACTAAAATTGTGCATACAACAATTACATAAACAGACCAATTAAGTACATCAGAATCTACAAGTTCAAGTGACATTAACATTAGTTAAAAAAAAAGTGGCACCAGCTACTTACTCTTTCATAACCTTTTTAAATAGAAAATTCCAGGAAAAATCAAATCTATCATGCCAAACCAAGATTCTATCCAAACTTAAATTTATTGCACCCTACTAGCAGCAAGAGGAAACATCATTGTCCATCATGCTTCTACATCAAAGCATCTCAACAAGGGAGCAACATGTAATATATAAATATATTTAATTAATAGATTATTAATTTATTATCAATAATTAAAAAATTGAAAAGAAAATGGATGGTTGTAACTTGTGACCATATGACTAAGCCCATCATAATTCATATGCCAACACCATATGTAGAATTCATTGTCTTTCTAACAAGAGGTGATTATGTACTGACCTTTATTGGAACATTTGCACTCTATTAATAGTTTGACTATATATTTCTTTCCCCCTGTGAGGGCAGTTAACGTTTCATAATTCCAAACATAAGTTGTGACGCTTATACTATGGCATTAAATGATTCCCCTAATACAGTCTGCTTTTGATTGATTACCTAGGATCTCTCACCATTTTATCTATTTTTTTATAATTTGAATTTATTAGTATTATAATTTTTCCAACTAATGAAAGGTGTTTTCAAACTTAAAATTTGAGAAAAGAAATTGCATGTATGCATATCAGCTGGAAAATTTTACTATCATCAACAGAATGTTTTAAAAGTGTGATATCCATTCTATGTTATCAGAACATACGAAAAGGTATAAATGAAGAATCAACACATTACCAATGCCTACAATCACGGGAAGGCCCTTGGCATCAAGTAAGGTCTGTGGACAAACCCAAAAGAATAGGGCAAGTTATTAGCACAAAATACTTTTCAAATAATTTTCAAATCTATATCTCAAATATGACATCAATAAGCTTTTCACTTAAGTATCTACGAAATCAATTTGTTCACATGCCTGAACTGCTTGCACAGCAAGAAGTAATCCCCTGTCCAAGTCATATGAATCAGGCATGGGTACCAGCTGGATAGCATCCCTGAAAGCAGAAGAATCTGCAAGTGTTTCATGAGAGAAGCCTAAGATGGTGGTATAACTGTAGAAAAATGCCAATTTTCAAATACATGAACAATCTCATATCACAAAGTGGAACCATCTAGACTTTATCCTTTATTTCTTTTATTACGAATTATTTTCAGAAAGAGATGGACAAACTCTCAGACCTGCAAACTTTTTTTCTGAATATTCCACAGCCCCTAATGCAGTAGCAACATGCCATGATGCAACCACCGGATCCATCTCAGATTTTGTTGGAGATCTGGTCCAAGGCTCTGCCATGTCTGAGATCTTATGAGAAGCTAATGGCCTTAATCGGATAGGCTGAGGAGAAATGATACCCTTTTCTGGAGCACTCACAGAGACTGCAGATGAACTCCCTGCGATTGATGATGGAAGTGGAGGTGTACTTAAACGTGGAACGCCTACAATGAACAATAATCTATCAAATCCAGCATTACATCCAAAGATAGCAATTGAATAACCTAAACTAAGAGAAAAAATAAATCTATCTTAATTACTAACTAAGAATATAAACCAAATGGTGCCACATACAAGCACTACCTTTTCTTTCCATTAACATTTCAAGATAAGACTTAGTAATCCATGGCCCTTTCAAACCCATTGCAGATACTTCCGCTCCAAGAACCTGAATGAGAGGAAAAACAAGAAACAAAAGGATGTAGACCAGAAAAAGTATTCAACAAGTTTTGACCAAATCCATACATCTAAACTATTCTCTAAACATAGAAAACCAGAACAATTCCTTTTATGGGTAATGCATATGTAAATCTCTTTAACTAGGCACATATCTTGTGTGTGGAGAAGCAGCTCAACTCAAAAGAATGATTTTGTAAATGTAAGAAAAGCAAGATGGTATTGATGTATAGGTGTGAGAGTATTCAGCGTATGGGTGTAGAGCACCTGGTGCTAACCTCGAAAACTTGGATATGCAGATTCCTCGGTGCAGCTGCATAAGCATTACCAAGTTTACAAACTCACTGAGTACTCTACGAGTTGTTAAGTACTCACCAAAATTTTCCTATGTTGGGTTTTTGTGAGTTTAACTCGCAAAGTTTTCTACCGAGTTTTTGACAAAAATCAGCAAGTTCCTCGGCAAGCACTCGCTAGGTACTTAGTGAATCCGAGCCTTTGACTCACACCATGCCTGAAATGCACCAAAAACACGGAAAAAACACACAAAATGCAAACCTCTGACTTTATAAGCCCTATTTGGCCATGTTGAACACACACAACAGCACTAGAGAATTCTAGAGCAAATTGGAAGGCATTGTTTAGGGGAATTGAAGAACAATTTTCTCAAATTTTGGATTTGCACCAGGTTAGTTCATTTTTTTATTTTTTTCCTTTTTTTTTAAAGCATATAAATTTATAAATCATTTCTAATTTTTTACGCATGTAAAATTTACAAATTTTATATATTGAATTCAATGTAAATTTGTTTATTGATTTATAGTTACACAAAGTTTTCTTTTCT
Source organism: Sequoia sempervirens (assembly GCA_007258455.2). NCBI lineage: Eukaryota > Viridiplantae > Streptophyta > Pinopsida > Cupressales > Cupressaceae > Sequoia > Sequoia sempervirens. The sequence continues at coordinate 104,166 of VDFB02257730.1, read as the reverse complement.
TATTTGATGAAAAGGATAAATTTATTAAAAGAACAGAAACATTTTACAGAATTAAGACTTCCAAATGTCAAGAGCCATTATTAAGGCAAGAAGAGGGGAACCTGAAGGAGGTTTTCCAATTTCCTAATTCCAATAGGAACTAGAATAGATCATTTGACTACAATACTCTTTGGTAGAGTGAACGCCCATATCCCCTATCCCAGACAAATAGAGAAGCCAAACTCAACCTAAAGGAAGAACAAAGTTCAAAGACCAATAGGAATCTTTCAAGAGAAATATGGAGGAAGAAGAAAACACGAGTACCTTCATCCAAACAAACAAAAAGTGAGAAAGTACAAGCTTGATCATTATGAAGAGGCTATAGAAGTTTAGAAGATTTATTATTATTAGAAGGCAAAGACCCCATCTTAGAAACATGCCAATTATAATTGTCCTTTGAAACCCATTTCACAAGGCAATCACAATAGCATTCCACTCCCTAGGGGTATAAACAAAAGAGATAGCCTGAAAATTAGAAGTGAGGCACAAGATCTACTCAACAAGAGAATCCAACCTCCAAGATGGCTCCTATATGCTTGCTCAAAAGAGAAACCAAGATTATAGAGCTTGTTTCGCAAATAACCTTCTTCCAACCCAGCTTGGAAGCTTTCTCAAGAGTCACAAGAATAGCCTAAGCTTCCATCAAATTGTTGGTGCCAATCCCCATAGTAGAAAAAAAAAAGAAAAGAGTTGTCCCATCACTATCACAGCAAACCCCTCCAATCCCAACAACACCTAGGTTGTCCCAAGAAGCATCGTTGGAAATAATTTTGAAAACATTTAATGGTCACTCATCCTATTCACCTTCCTAAAAGCCCTCATACTAGAGCAAGACTAAACCTTGGAAGCAGCTATAGAAAATAGCTCTAGGCATCTTGAAAGATGAGAATCAAAAGGAGAGAGGTCTCATCAAAATGTTTGGCTGCAATAGTTCTTTAATTGAATCCATGATCTTCTCCCAAACTTGCTCAATGAGACTTTGATTACCCCTAGAAGATCTAACGGTTCTGCTCTAACCAGATCTACCATAGAATAAAAATGGGACCAAGATCCCAAGCAACCAAAGGGAAAGAAGCCAAAGCAAGAGGTTGGTCGAACCTTGCCCATAATTCAAATGAAGAGGTAGCATCAGTAATACGTCAATTCCATTGCTACCACCATTGCCCCCAAATACCCAAGGAATATGTAATGTCCCTTTTTCCTAGGCAGTTGACAGATGCAGTGGTTAGTCTACCAACTAGTCCCCATAGGCTAACAAGTTTGTTAGGGGACCTTTCTAAGGGTATTATTGGGTTTTCAGTCATTCAGTTAGTTCTATTTGGTGCTTTCCAGCTCAAGCATTTTAGGAGGTTTCTCTGTGCATTTTTTGGAGCTTTGCTAGACACTTTTGGCTATACTTACTATTTATAGAAAGTCGCAGAGGTTGATTGGAGTGGTCGGTTGGCAATCTTTCTATTTTGGGAATGACAATGGATTTATATCTTGGAGACATCTTGATCATTCAATGGTCCTATGTATTTAATTATAATAACGTTAATTATAAAGTAAATTTAAACTAATTTAACTTTATACGTTATTATAATACATTTAAGGACTTTATTAAAAGTGGGATATAAATGTTTTTAAAGTGCACTTTACAATATAAAGTTAAGTGCCAATTCAAAAGGAAGTTATAAGGTGGGAAAAGTAAATTAAATGAAATGAAATTCAAATGCAAATTGGGTGTGGAGTTTGTGAAAAATATAAAAGGGCATTTTGAGCTCATTTTGCACATTCATGTTTGGAAGAAGCAATTTTGCTAAGGGTTTTGGAGGACTGGAGAGTCAGGAAATACTCAGCTTCACCGAGGACGAAAACCCTCATGAGGATCAACATAGTACAGGAGTGAGAGATCTCCCAAGCCTGCTTGCAGAAAATTCCATTTTCAAGGATTTTGCTTGTGCTTCAATTGGTTTATAGGAAAGATTTCATTTTTCAGGATTTGATGATTTAACAAGAAATTGGAAGAAATATTGATTGAATTTGAAGGATTTACTTGCTGATGTATAAGTCAATCCTTGTTGATCTGGACGTGGGATTCTTAGGGATTACTGATGCCATAAATCTGATTGTGGGTCTTTGGAGGGGTTATTGCTGCTTGTGAATCTGCTCACCTGGCATCAGGTCACTTACTGCAGGTTTACTGAGTAATATCAATCAGATTAGGGTTATTGCACATTGGCATTACTTGGTGGATTGATACACATTGCGACATCCCTGTTGGAGGTATATATATAAACATTGGCACCCATATTCTGAGCTGGTCGAGGGCACAAAGACTCAGCATCATTAGGCATTGCTTTTGGAGCATTGCACAGGTTTGTAAGGTTCCTACAGCCCGCCATTAATTCTGGTTATTAATATTTCTGCTGCTCTTGGCGGCTAAGACATGGCTGCAACTTCTGCAATAATCGCTGCATAAGAAGGAGCGTGGAGTTGTATAGTTGTAGGAGAGGCATGAGACAAAAGAGTCGTGAATAAACCTGGTCACCTATGCAACAATCAGTTTAATCTTTGGTGGCTGCGACTAAGGCAATTGTCAAGCAGTGAGGGCATGGCCGGACTGTAGGCAGTGGCACATCTACAAGGCAGTGGATGGACAGCACCCAATATTCCAGGCGCAGGTCTTTGGCATGGTGGCTTACCACTAGACATCATCTCCAGGTTAGAGCGTATACACATGTGAGACTGTGAAGGTTAATTATACTCAGGTATACTTGTAAATGATGATGTGCACATTTCAGATTATAAAGTCTCTGTCACTCCTATAAATGAAATGTGACAACTACTATGATACATTGGTCTCATATTGTATTGAAATGCATATCAATTTCTTATATTTGTGAGTTCAAATTACATTCTGTATACTGTTTTGAGAAGCTCATGTGCCAAGTAAAACATAATACAACAGCAATTTGACAAAATGCATAAATGTGTCAAATTGGGGAAAATACATCGGAAAGAATATCGTTAAAACAAACTGGAAATATTTCAGTCAACTGAGGTAACCAAGCGAAATTGCAAATGTCCAAACTCCATCTGGGGTGGGACACTACAAAATAGGAGCACTAAAAGAAAAGGTGAGCAATAGTTTCTTCACTCTTGCCACATAGAACACATTTTGAAGGGCCTTTAAATCCTATTTCTTTTCATATTATCTCAGGTGAGGCATTTGTTTTGACACAATTACTAGATAAAGAAATTGCACTTAGACCAGCTAAATTTGTTCCAAGTTTTGCTCACTAGGGGAAATCTCTATTCACATCTTTCTTGTGCTCAAAAAACTAATAACCAAGAGCCATACAATAAGTCTCTCTAGGGTCATCTCCCCAAGCATGAACATCAACTCCCATCAAGGAACAACAGGGCCGATTGGCAAGAATGAAAGAGAGAGTAGCCTCAGCTTCAGTTGTTCCCACCTAGGCCAATTGTTGGAATCCTTCCAATGATAAATATGAGAATTCCCCAAACAGACGGAGCTCTTAAAATCAAAAACTTTTGACCACCCTACTACTTGAAAGATCTCACTCAAGGGAAGAAGGGAGAAGAGGAGAGAATCTGGGGCTGGAGTTCCAATAATCAATCCAAAAAAGAGCTCTATGACCATTTTTAACAAACCAAAACAAACATTCTTTGACAATTGTAGCCCCCTTCTTAACAGTGTTCACAACCATTGAACCTTTCCCACTCAGATCCATTCAAGGAATATCATCATCAACAACTACTCCCTAATACATTCAGACTTTTAGCCCATGGTTGCTCTGGATACTTGCACCATCTCTGGTACAATATGGCAACCAAAGCTTGGTTGTTGAGTTCCAATTACTTAAGGTCAAGGCAACCATATTGCTTAGATTTGCAAACTAGTTAAGCTCCAATTTTGGAAATGTAAATTCCCTATCCATTAGAATTTTCTAGAAAGAGTAAAATTCCTTCAAAAAAGCTCTTAAGAACCGATAGCACTAAGAATATATGAATAGGAAAAATCTGTAAAACAAATTTATGAAGCATCAATTGTCTAGCAAAAGACAGCGACTGGAAAGTCCAATGACTAACCCTAATTCGAAATCTATCCATAATCCTCTTCCATTGATCTCTTTTGGGATTGCCAAAAGATAAAGGAATTCCCAAATAATCCAAAGGGAGATTCCCTATTCTAAAGCATAAAATGTTCACAATTCTCTAATGGTTAAGCACAGGCATATTAAAATAAAAAAATACTGAACTTATCTTCAATAAGCTATTGACCAAAGGCAAACAAATATAAATCTAAAGTTTTCCTGAAATTGATCACCTCTCAAAAATTTAGCAACCCCCAACATAGTATCATCTACAAACTAAACGTGAGATTGCAAATGAAAATCTCAAACCTATGACCAACCCTAGATGTAACACAATTATAATGGTTAAGCATGGGCATATTAAAATAAAAAAATATTGAACTTATCTTCATTAAGCTATTGACCAAAGGCAAACAAATATAAATCTAAAGTTTTCCTGAAATTGATCACCTCTCAGAAATTTAGCAACCCCCAACATAGTATCATCTACAAACTGAAGGTGAGATAGCAAATGAAAATCTCAAACCTATGACCAACCCTAGATGGAACCATTAACTCTTTGGTGCTTAAGCAATCTCTCCTAACCTTCTGCCATCAAAATGAAAAGGTACTAAAATAGATGATCGCCTTGGAAAAGCCCCTTGGAAGTAGAAAAGAAAAGAGGGGATACCATTTAAAAGAATGCAGAAGAAAGGATAAATGACACGGCTCATAACCCAATCAATTCACCTCAAGCAAAACCCAAAATTTGATAAAACATTCATGAGGAATGACCATCTAACCTTTTCATGGGCCTTGGACATGTCTACCATGATGAACATCGCTTTATCTTTGGAACTAGACATAGAATGAACAGTCTCAACGACAATAATACCATCAAGGATCCAATGCCCTTTCACAAAGCCAACCTGTTGAGATGAAATAAGAGAGACCAAAATCTGCTTCAAGCATTCTGCAATAAGTTTGGTCATTATCTTGTATGTAACATTGCAAAGGGCAATAGGGTGAAACAAATCAAAAGAATTTTCCTCCTTTTAAAAAATCAAGGTCAAGAAGATAGAATTTATAGCTTTAAGCATCTACTTATTGGCCTAAGATTCATGAACAACCTCCAATAGATTGAGCTTTGTGGTGTCCCAAAACTCTTGAAAAAGTTCAACAAGCAAATAATCAGAACCAATGGATTTACCTTACTTCATCTTAAACACAACTTTCTCTAGCACTTCAATTGAAATTGATCCCATGAGTAGATAGTTCACATCCTCATCAACCAAAGGGGGAACATAATCCAAAATGAATGTTCCTCCTGCAAGCTCCTAGGCTTCAAAATCCCCCTGTCTGCTAGCTCACACACCTGCAAGCTCATCTTGAAGAGGGAGTAGATGCTCCTACATCATCTTGTCTCAACAAGTAACCCCTTAGCTTTCCAATTCTTAGCGTTAACCATTACAACTTGGACAACATGTTGAGAACCAAGTGACCCAAAGGATTATATGTAATGTCCCCATTTTGCGAGCATCAGAGTTCGTAACGATTAGCCTATCATTTGACCCTCGTAGGCTGACAAATGTGATGAGAGGGTCTTCCTTGGCAGTTATCCAGAGTTTCAGGACCTTACTCCTCCAATTGATTCAGGTTTGGACCTTTGCAGGGACTCACAGAGTGATATTCAGACACTTACTATTTATAGTAAGTCAGGCCGACAGGGATTACTATTTTTGGCAGGGCACCTGGCTCAGTTAGTCTTCTTAGTTTCGAACTAGTTTGACAATTTGTTGAGCAAACGAAGAATTACGGAGCATTTAATAATAATTAAATGATTATTATTATGACTTTATATTATAAAGTCAGTCACTTTAAGTGAAATATTAAAATATTAATTATTGATGGCAAATTATAAAGTATTTAATACTTTATATTAAAGGAGCATTATTATTATTAAATGAGTATTTGTTACTCATTTAATATGGACGCCATTTATTAATAATTTGCCTAAGTCTCTAAAAGGGCGAATTATTATATTATTAAATGTAATTAAGTTGATTTTTTGAAAAGGGTCGAACTTTTGAGGAAAAAGATATATATTTCTCTTCAAGACAAATCGAACTCATTATTGATGATCATTTGAATTTGTCTTTTCTCTCTGAGAACATTTGGAGTTGGAGAAACAAGGGTTTCTGCAATCAGGTTTTGGAGAACGTCAACTCTTCAGAATCCAGCATACTGAGGTTGTGAAAGATCAGCTGAAGCTTGCTAACAGGGTAGCTTTGTTCAGAAGTTACATTCGTGCTTACAGGGGAAAATAAGTAAGGGTTTGAAGAAGAAAATATTAAATCTACAAGAGATCAACTTCCAGCTTCATTCTTATTTCTCAGACTATTGTATCTCCAGCCGTACCATATCATTTATTACTTGCAGATCGGAATTTTTGTTAGCTGCTACAGTGGCGTGAACAGTGCCGCGCTACAGTACCCGCGCTACAGTGCCACGTGAACACTACTCGTGAATAGTGCCGCGCTACAGTAAAACGCTACAGTGGTTGCTACAGTGCGTGTGAATAGTAAACGCTACAGTACTAAGCTATTTAGTGGAGTTTATCACAAGGATTTTCAAGGGTTTGATAGATTATTATTAGAACAGTAGTATTCCTTTGTGGTTGCTTTTGAGATTACATTTCCAGCTTTCAAGCTTCATTCTCAAGCACATGTGAAGCCATTAAAGGCTGTACAACATCCATAGTGCTAGACGTGACCCTTACTGGTGGATTTCAGACACAGTACCAACTGCTGCAAACGTTCAGTCTCTCTACAACTTCCAGGTCTGAACATTGAATGTATCTGTTTGATAAATGTTTGATATGTTTAGTATGAACAACATTCTCCAATTCTGGGTGATGTCCTGTTGTACTTTCAGTGCGAACTGCTGTTAAAAATCAGTCATTTCTATGCTCAGAAAAATTATTGTTATAACCATCTGTAAGCTGCTTTATAGATCTGCACTTGTAACTGATGTTAAGAGTTAATGTTAATCTTTATTGTTACTGCGATATCTGAACATTATCAATGAATTAAGGTCCACTGGCAAATCAGAAGTGAAACTCTGTTCTGAAGCATATCTCTTTTCTGTGTGCTGCTGTGATGAAGTTCTATATTGCAGCATTTGAATTTATTTTGCAATGGTAAATATTATGTATTGAAGAAGCTTGAATAGCACAGTAGTATGCATACCAAATGTTTGTCATAATTACAGTTGGCTGTAGGTGCACATTTTTAGTATTAAATCTGCATTTATACATTTCGAAGGAAAAGGAAGGATTGCATCTTCATTTTAGGTCATTGATAGACTCAATGGTGACAAGTTACAAGCACTTTTAATCATTGAGACCACTCCAAACAAGCAAAACAAATTGAAAAACGTTAAGGCAGCAAGTACAACGTTCGCTTTCAAACTGTTTGTCAAATTACAAGGGCAGAAAATTAATAAGTTTTGAGTCAGCTTGGGCTAGGCTCTTCACATTATATAAGTATAATGGCATTGAATTATGTATCCTTCACGCGCCCCTACAATCAACTACCCTTTTAGGGAACACTGCAATGACATTAATTAGGGGCTTCTTTTTACAATCTTTCAATCCATTAAAAATAATAGACATTCACATTTTAGCTAACTGCAATAACATTAATTAGGGGATTATTTTTACAATCTTCAATCCATTGAAAATAATAGATATTCACTTTTTAGCTAAAGAATCTCTAATGCCCTGCAACAATGCATCTTAAAAAACATTCCTTGGCCAATAAGGTGGTGGGAACCTTTTCATAGCAAGGACTTGTGTACCCTTTAGTGACCTTACTGATTCCATTCAAGATTTCCTACCAATATAGCACCATTACAAGTTTGAAACGAAACATATTGGCATAATTGCATTGTCCAATGAACTCAATGGCATTACTCCTCGCTTCATTATAGAAAGCCCTTTTTACAGGACCCCCATCTTGTATTCTTTTAAAGGTAAGAGCCGTATCATCTTTTGAAAACAGCAGTGCTAAAATTGGATGTGCAACAGCCACAATAGTAGTAAAGAATGGACCTGCAGATGACTTGCTTGATCGAGATCCTCTCATCTGTTTTCTCTATTTCCTTTCGTTCTCTTGTATATGCAAGAGTTTGTATTGATCATGAGCTTTTGGAAAAAGTTGTGCATGCAATTTTCGCTCCTCTAACACCTTCACTTTCTGCTCCCAAGCCTGCCCCCTCTGGCGCGCCTCCTCTTCCAAAGCGATCACCCGAGCCTCCAAGGCCTCTACTCGGGCTCCTCTGTCGCTGGCTATCCGAGTCTATTCTGCCAATTTCGCTTGAATGTTCTTCATTGCAATGGCTGACTCATCCTTAACCCTCTGTAAAAGTCTATATGCCTCTACCTTTCGTGCCACTACGACTTCCGTGGAGAACACCTGTCGCTTCATGAGATAGAAAATATCACGAAAGGCGAGCTCAATGTAATACAGACTCTCTAGAACCCCAGCATCCCTTCCTGCCAGCCTTGGTGGTTTACCACGCCATGCCCTTAGTATTGTTGGAGTCTTGCCTGCCGGCCACCCCTCACTGGTGAATATACGAGTAAACTCTGACTCACACCCCATCTGCACGAATCTGCGGATGTGCTACACTTCCTGGCCCACTAGAGGAGATCGGCCGACCTTGAGCTCTCAAACCTGGCCCACCCGAATCATCAATCGCCCTATGTGCTTAGTTCCTCCACATAGCGTTGTACTATCCCCACTGGATCTGACGGGTCTGGCTGCAACATCTCCACGACCAACCCGCTAGACTCTATGGAATCATTGTCCTCGTCCTCCTCCTCTGCAAGAGCTAAGGGAGGCTCTGTGTCCCCCTCGGGGGTCTCCCTCACTATCTGTCCCCCAAGCTCCTGAATGACTGCCACCGGCTTTGTTTCCCCTACTATAGGTTGATCAAGCGTCTTCTCAACAAGCCTCACTATCTCACTCTCCTAAGTCTGGATAAGTGGGCCGCCCTCATCTGTACCTCCAGCCAACTCCTCGGCTGTCAAATCATTCCGATAGACCTATTTGATGAGGACTTCCTTATGTTGCTGAGTCATTTTCCCTGGTTTATTAACTCCTGCTCCCGTGGCTGGAACGCCCAATACTCGCTCAAAATCCTACACCCAGAAGGAGACTGTAACTGGACATCCTCTGTAATCTACAACAGACTTGTGTGAGTGCCTGCAATAATTGTCCACCATGGCCTTCAGCCAAGGCTCAAATTCTCTGGCGTTGAAGAACGATACCAACACTGCCTTGTCCACTCGAGCATGTTTCAGAGCAATCTTCAATGTATGATCATCGGTCATGCTTCACCACCACTACTTACACTCATTGCCTATTAAACTCTCCCATGTCATGGCGTCAGCTTCTGTCTCCATTTTCTTTTTCTTTGTCGCGGCTGCCATCTTTGGCTTGTACCGTACAATTTTCTTCCTTTGTCCATTTTGATGTCTACTCGGCGATTCAAATCAGCTTTATTTCCTTCCACTTGACAGTTATTGTAACTGTCGAACTGAAGTAATTGTCGTACTATGCGATGTCGTACTACGTTGCTCTACTCAGGCTATACGTTGTGACCTAGTAATGAGTGTTGGACAATTTGCAGACTTGTAAAAGGCTCTACGATTTGAAGACCTAGAGAAGGTCGTACGATTTGAAGACAAGGCCGTACGATGTAAGAGGCTTGAGGATGTCGTACCACGTGAAGAATTACTGGGCGTCATACCACTCTAAACCCTGGTGCCAACCGTGTTGTATTTTTTCTCAGTCATACTATGAATTTTCCCAACCATACGATGCTTCTTCTTGGTCGTACAATCTCCCGCCTAGTCGTACGGTGCTCTTTGTAGAAACCCTAGTTTCCCCTATCCTCCGAATCTAACAGTCTTCTGTGTTTTTTGAAGTGTTTTGGGTTTTTGCTTGTTTTTTGAGTTTTTTGAGCAATAAATGAAATGGTACGATTTTTGCAAATAATTGAAATAAATTCAATAAAAATTAAATGACTTTGGAAATGATGGAAATAGAATGCCAGTATGTTTATTTTGATCTTCTGTAGTGATTACAAAAATACCCAGTTGCATGCAAGCAAGAAAATAATGGAATTTATTAAGAACCTGGCAAATCTGATTGCAATAAATGGACTGCTGTAGCTGGTACGGCTGAGATGATATATTGCTTTCTCCTTCCGTCTGGTGCTTCAGATAAGATCTCCAATATTAGGCGCTTCCAGAAATGATGAAAAATGATCTCAAGGCAAGGCGTTTTCTCCAGAAACAAAGGACGGCTTCTGTCAAGATTGTACGGCCAGAATGTTGAAAGGTACGGCCTGGTACAGGTACGGCCTGATCAGAAACAGCAATAAATGGTTGTACGGCTTCTTCACCAATCTCCAGATCTCCAGTATAAGTGCGCCTAGATGAATGATAGTCTCCTGAATGCAACTCTTCAGAAAACCCTGTGTATGAATATCTCTGATGTTCTATGATTCCTCCTGTATGAAGAAATCTCTCAGCTGCAATAAATCAGGTGTTATTTCACACCCTCTGAACTGCTTCCAGTGGAGATGGCTCGTTCTCCAAGGAATTCGAGTTTCAAACCCTAAGGTTCTGTACTCAGACAAAGTTGATCAGTTCCCCAATTCAATAATCTCATAATGGCACAATTCCCAAGGCAAATGCACTATATGGCTCAAAAGTGTGATTTCCTTAATAATAGGGTTTTATTAAAATATTCACTTTTAATTCTTTTAATTCTTCCATAGTCTCTGTGAAATATTTTATAATAATTTAAATTGCCAAATTGGCCCCTTTCCTGATGATGGGCGACCCCTCAAATAAATCACTTAAGTTATAATTTAATATTATAACTTTATATTATAATCATCAAACAATTAATATTTAATTAATATAATTAAATATTAATATCTCCTCGCTATTCACCATGATCGCTCTGCCCGAAGTTTACTTAACACCGGCGATTCAACGCTAAAGCCATATCGCTAAAATAAAGCAGGGTCCCATCACGCATCGCCAGAACCGCTAGTACAGCAGCTCAAAGTCTCCGATCGGTTCCGCTAAACGAAAGACCACCATCAAACTCGCTAATCGAAGTCGGAGCCAAGCTCCCATGACCTCTATCCGGGCCGACAAATTTCGAGGGTCGTGGTGGATAGGCCAATCCTTGCATCTCGAGAGATGCCACCGAGGCGGGGACATGATGGGGCCCGCTTCTCCCGAAATTGCTTGTCCTCGCTACCCAATGCTCTGGCGTCAGACCTCGCTTCCCCATGTCGACTTCAACCGCACCTCTCCATTTCACCGTATATTCCCCGATAGTCCTCCGACGCTAACCCAGTTTCCTATACTCCGTGATGGACTCGTGTACTAGAATCAATTTTCCCTCATCATCTAAGGGAGGTAGAATTGCAGACGGTACCACACGATGTCCCAACGCCTTATTGAGGCGTGATACATGAAAAACATTGTGTACCCTGCTCTCTGCCGGAAGCTCAAGCTCATAAGCCACCTCGCCAACTCGCTTCAGGATCCTGAAAGGACCGTAATAACGTGGCTTAAGCTTCTCTGACCCACTCTTCCTAAGAGTGGACTGACGGTAGGGCTGCAGCATGAGGTAGACCATGTCACCAACCTCGAAATGCCTCTCCGTCCTCTTCTGATCCGCATACTGTTTCTGCTGATTTTGTGCCTTGGCTATATTTTCCTTGAGAGCCCTCATAGTGTCCTGACTCTCCTGCAACCAACCTCCTGCACTCGGAACTCTACTGTCGCTCAGTAGCAAATCAAGGAAACTCGCTCATACCAGATAATGCCATAAAAGGTGACATCCTAATGTCATATGGAATGTCGAAGTTATAGCAATACTACACAAATGTATCCATTTGACCCACGCTTCGCCTGCTGTTCTCGCCAAGTATAGTTTCGAGGTAACCTTCCACCCACTTGTTCACAATCTCCGTCGCTTCCATCACCATGCGGTGGTAACTAGTGCTTCCTGAGTGAGCTCGGTCCCACAAAGCCCTCAAGACTCCCCGCCAGAATTACTCAGAACCGACTATCTCGCCGCCACAATGCTCCGAGGCAACCCATGAAGTCCGGAATACCCGCGAAGAAAGAGTAAAACTCGCTACTCGCTGTAGCCGCGGTAAGTCGGTGATCGAAAGAAGTGGGTATACTTCGTAGTTTCCATCCACAACTACATATATGCAATCACTTTGGGCCTCGGTGATAAAATCCATCGTAATGTGCATCTCACTTCCTCGGCCGTGAATCGGAAGTGGCTGCAATAAACCTGCCGGGTACGTGTTCTCCTGCTTGTTCTGCTGACAAACAGGGCACTCACGCACATACTGAAGAACATCGGCCTTGAGTCCTTTCCAGGTGAATCTCTCCCGAATCTGCCTGTAGGTTTTGAAGTATCCAAGATGTCCTGCTGTAGGCATGTCATGAAAGGCTCGCATAACAATGTTCTTCACCTCTGAACCGGGAATCAGAAATATCCTGTGCTTGTAAATGATCAAGTCATTCACAAGTGTATACCTGGTATCAACTGCTGATCCCTCTACAATGCTGGAGGCCCAACTATCCTTGGCATACTCTGCCACTATCATATGCCTCCAATCCTCCGAGATATGAACCATAGTGCTCAAATGTGGTCGACGTGAGAGTGCATCAGCCACTACGTTCTGTGTTCCTTTGATATATGAGATATCAAAGTCATAAGCCTGCAACTTACTGACCCACTTCTGCTGTCTGTCATTGAGATCTCGCTGCCCTAAAAAGTGTCTCAAACTGTTATGATCAGTTTTTATGCAAAATTTGCTGCCAACAAGATACTGCCTGAATTTTGCTAAGGCATGCATGATCGCGAGCATCTCCTTATCATAAATGCTATATAGTCTCTCGGGTCCTCTGAGCTTGCGGCTCTCGTACACAATCGGGTGCTTGTCCTGCATAAGCACCGCACCAATGCCCTCACCTGATGCATCACATTGAAGCTCAAACGGCTTCGTAAAGTCGGGTAGTGCCAAAATAGGGCATGTGGTCATCAACTCCTTGAACTTCATAAAACACTCCTGTGCCTCAGAAGTCCAAACAAATGCCCCCTTCTTCATCAAATCTGTCATCGGGGCTGCATGTCGTGAATAACCATTCACGAATCTGCGGTAGAATCCACATAAACCGAGAAACCCTCTCAACTGTGTCAGGTTTGCCGGTGTAGGCCAATCAATAATGGCGCGGATCTTCTCAGGATCCATCCGCACTCCATCTGCACTGATAATATGACCTAGATAAAGCAATTCGGTCATTCCCAAGTCGCACTTGGATTCCTTGGCGTACAAGGACTCCCTCTCCAAGATGCTCAATACGGTCTCCAAATGAGCCAAGTGCTCCTGCCAAGTCCTACTGTATATCAGGATGTCATCGAAAAAGACCAACATAAACCTCCTCAGCGATGAATGAAAAACCCTGTTCATCGTAGACTGAAAGGTGGTTGGCGCGTTAGTGAGCCCAAATGGCATCACTACGAACTCGAAGTGCCCACAATGACATCTGAAGGCAGTCTTCTCTATGTCCTGCTCACGGACTCTAATCTGATGATACCCCGACCGTAAATCAATTTTAGTGAAGTAACATGCCCCATGGAGCTCATCAATAAGCTCGTCAATCCTCGGTATCGGGTATCTATTCTTGATTGTCCTCTTATTCAGGACCCTGTAATCAATGCACATACGTAACGTTCCATCCTTCTTCTTCACCAATACAACAGAAGAAGCGAACGGTGATTTGCTAGGTCGAATGTGACCCATAGCAAGTAACTCCTTTATTGTCTTCTCAATCTCATCCTTTAATCTTTTAGGATGCCTGTAAGGAGTTATCATAACGGGTTTCGCACCCTCCTCGAGCTCAATGATGTGCTCTATGCCCCTGTCTGGAGGTCTACCTGGCGGAATATCACTGAACACCTTGTCATGCTTGATTCTCAACTTCTGAATGTCCGGATGATACTCTGTCTTTTGCTGTCCCTCCTGTATAGGTGCTAAATGACACTCGGCAGCCCACTCTACCATGTCATGACGCATGAGCCGCTCCATTCGGCGAAAAGAAATTGTTTTAAGGTCGCTGTCCCGAATTGCCTTAAGTATGTGAGTCTTCCCGTCGACCTCAAAACGGATCTCCATGTCCTTGAGACGAAGTGTGACCTCCTCCAATGAATGTAACCACTTCATTCCCAAGACCAAATCAATGTCCCCCATATTAACAACGTAATAATCAGCCTTGAACTCATAATTGTTCAAGCGTAAAGGGAGATCCTTAATCATGCGTTCGCATCTCAAAGTGTACCCATCTGCCACTTTGACTCTAATGCCCTCAAACTCCTCAGTGATGAGTCCACGTTTCTCCACGAATCTAGCATCTATGAAATTATGCGTGGCTCCTGTATCAAGTAGGGTAATGACCCTCTGTCCTGCTAACACACCATGAAGCCGGAAAGAACCCTCCTGCTGAATGCTAGATAAACGGGCCTCCTGTACCTGAAGTTCGGGCTCTGTCTCTGCTCTAGGCTCTGGAGCCTCGGACTCTGAATCATGAGAATGCTCTCGCTGTTCGGAATTTTCTGATTCGGAGTCCTCATAATACGCCCACATCACACGATTTGCCTTGCCCTTAGGTCTTAGAGGACAATCGTGACTGGCGTCATATGGTCCTTTGCAGTAGAAGCAAAGCTTCTTCCTGCGTAGGTCATTTAGGGCCTCACGATCCAAAGGTGGGAATGCTGATTTACCTTTTGAATCGTTTTTAAAGTCTGATTTTTCTTTGTTAAAATCAGATTTGTCCTTATTTCTGTTGAAGCCCTTGTTATCCCTGAATGATGAAGAACCTCTGGAGTTAAATCTACTGGAAGGTGCTGCTAACTCCATGTTTCGTGCCTTCTTCATCGCCTCCTGTAGTGACGGAGGATCAAAGGCTTTGATCCAGCCTCGTAATGGCTCTGTCAACCCCTCCATGAAGAGTACTACCAATCGCCTCTCTGATATGTTCGGGACCATGACGGATAGCCTCTGAAAGTCACCGATATAAGTCTCTAGACTGCCACTCTGCCTCAACTGTGCCAAGTCTCTGAAGTAGGTCTCCGGATCCTTCCTATCAAACCTCTCAACCAATCTGTCTACGAACTCCTGGTATGAAGTGATCCTGTCATGTTGTAGCGTCACCATGCGGTGGTGCCACCAATCATAAGCAACTCCCTCCAGATGTAGTGTCGCATACCTAATAGCGTCTCTCTCAGCCATCAGACGCAAAGTGAGGAATGTATCAAGCTTGCTAATCCAAGCTTGGGCTGTCATCTTACCACTACCATCGAACATCACCAGATTCAGCCTGTTTGTTGCATGTTTCAAATCACTGTTCTGGTATCTGGGTCTCCAATCCTGACGAGCCCTGTTGTGTTCTCTCCTCTGAGTGACAAAACGGTCGAAGGTAATCCTCTCTCTGACCGCAGGTGGTATCAACTCCCATTCCTCGTTCGCTGCCATAAGATTATCAGCGAACAAATCATCCTGTTCCTCACCTAGCATAGCCTCATCGGGCTCCAGTCTCGTGAAAGTAGGCCTAGTAGGCCTATCTGCTGTCCGTGACACTGTCCTAGGAGCTCTCCGTGACCCTGCATCACTCCTGTCATCGTCACGATGTGGTGACGGTCTCCTCGAGGTACCCAATCTCTGCAGTGCTACTGCCACCTGCTGTAGTACATCATCGGAACGACGTTGTCCTGCACGAAGATCTCTAAGTGCAAGCAAGACCTCTGGATCGTCCTGATCTCTGTTATTCTGTGGGATCTCTGTCCTAGGTACATCTGTCCTGTCAGCCCTGTCATTTCTGTCAGCCATGTTTTCTGGCTGTCTGCTCAAACTACGTTGCCTTTCAATCAAGGCACGTCTGCGAGTATAGTACCTGTATGTATCAAACTCCTCTGGCTGCATATGATGGCTAAACCCTCAGGATGGCAGGATTTAGCTCTGATACCACTGTAGAAACCCTAGTTTCCCCAAAATCTCTGTATCTGACTGTTTTTAGGTTTTTCTGAAGGTTTTTGATTTTTTTGACGTTTTTGAGTTTTTGCATAAATAAAGAAGAATGCGATTTTGCTTGGAAATAAGAAATAAATTCTACAAAATTATTTAACTCTGTAAATCTCAAACCCTAATACAAATACTGAAGCTAGATCATATATTATTCTTCTGCAACGATTACATGGAAGATGTGATAACATGCAAAGAAAAGGCAATGTTTTTTATTAAATTAGGAACCTGATATTTGCAGCAGCTGAAGTACAGATCTGGTACGGCTGAAGTCATAAATGCCCTTCTCCCTCTGAATGGTGGTTGCAGGTGACTCCAGTTATGTAGGCGCTTCCATTGATGAAGGTTTGAAACAAATATAAAAGGCGTTTCTCTCAAGATGAAGAAACACGTCTCTTTGTGCAGGTACGGCCTGACAGGATAGTACGGCCTGTCAGAAACAGCATTAAGAATGTACGGCCTCCTCAAATATCAATGTCCAAGTCTCTGTAAAGGGGGCGCCTAGATGAATAGGTATGCTCTGAATGCAAAACACTGAAAAGAACTCTGTAGATAATGAATGCTCTGAAGCTCTGTGATTTCCTCTGCCTGAAGAAACCTCTGCTGCAATAAATCAAGTGGTATTTCACACCCTCTGAATTGCTTCCAGTGGAGATGGCTCGTTCCCCAAGGAATTCGAACTTGAAACCCTAGAGTCTCTTGCTCAGATCAAAGTTGATCAGTTCTCAAATTCAATAATCACATAATGCCACAATTCCCAAGGCAAATGCACTATAAGGCTGAAAAGTGCGATTTCCTTAAAAATAGGGTTTTAATAAATATTTGACTTTTAATTCTTTTAATTCTTCCATAGTCTCAGCCAAAATATTTAATCATAATTTAATTGCCAAAATGACCCCATCTGATGATGGCGCACCCCTCAAGAAGAATCACTTAAGTTATAATTTAATATTATAACTTATATTAAAAATCATTAAATAATTAATATTTAATTAACACAATTAAATATTAATATTTCTCTCGTTACTCATCCGATTCTGTTCGTCTGAAGCTGACGAACACTGAAGTGATTCTGAACGCTGCCAAAGTCATACTGCTAAAAATAGCAGGGGTCCCAAAACTGCTAAAATAGCAATTCTGCAAGAAGTCTCCGATCGAGCCCAAACGAAAGCCTACTGATCAAACTCTGCCAACTGAAGCTGAGCCAAGCTCCGAAGTGACCCTCTATCCAGTCTATCAGCCTACGAGGGTCGTGTGATAGGCCAATCCTGTACTCCGAGAGATGTCACTGAGAAGGGGACATGACACCTATTCTTAAAAACAGGAGCACTGCATTTTCTGTGGCTAATGAAGAAGGGAGGCTGGCAGGTGGAACTTCAATTTATTTACTTTTTAGCTGACATTTGAGTGCCTGTAATCGATTTAAAGTGAATAATGACTCTTACAAATTCTCTTCCATGTCCACTGGATCCTAAGATTCCTTTGGCTGCTAACAGTAATATTCTGTAACACCATAGAACTTCACATTCTTTGTAATTCCACCCACAGTTTCAACAATTTTTCAACACCTCTTGCAGAGACAATTTTTGATGCCATTTTGGACCATGAGGTTAGTCTGAGTTTTGTTTGATATTTGATATTGTATGAAAGAATCCTTCAAGTATGTGTTTTACCTTGACTTATTTTTCAGTCTTTATATTGTCTGAGCACTTGTGTTTCATTACTACACCCGAAAGCTTACATTATTGAAAAAAGAAAATGCTAATTGACATTGTTTTGACAGTCATCAAACTCTCACTGTGAGTGCATATTGTTATTTCTGTTTTGTGTTAAGCTTTTGTGACTTGGATATTTAAATATTTTGAATTATGTTTTATTATTTCAAGCACCTGAGCTAATAGAGTTTTTTTTCCTTTGTTGACATAACTGAATAATATTTACTGAGTAATATTTTTAAGTAAAAAAGATTCTATTTGGAGAGTGATACATTCTAGGGGAGCATCTTTTTTTAGAGATTGGTCATATGCTTTTCTGGCAGTTCACCTTTATTTGATGTTCTAATTGTCACTACTTTAATTTGAAGCCAGACTATCTTGTTTTTCTGGGAAAGAGTCTAATAGCATGACAGCACCACTTGTAGAGGTGTGTTTTTATCATCACTCTAGATCACGTTTTGTTATTTCTTTTTGGTTTAGACATTTCAGTGGTTGTAATTTGTTGGATTATCACTTTAGTTCTACGTCTTTTTGTTTTTTCTTAATTGGTGAACAGAAGGGGGGCATTGAGAGTGATGTTCCAGTACCAAAAGTTGCAATAGACCAGGACTCAGACCCGAATGCAACGGTGGTGGAGATCACTTTTGGAGATCGTTTGGGTACTCTTATTGATACAGTATGGACTCTCTACATTTATTTTGGAAAATAAAATTTGATCAACCTAAAGCGCCATTTTTCATTTTATTCTTGCTCTAGTAGGTTATATTGGTTGTTCTTATATGCATGAAGCAAGCAAAGAGTATGAATGGAATATTATGTGTTCTGGACATTTTTTGTTTTGGAAACATAATTTAAGGAAATGATTGCCTTTTCTAGTTGATAGTTTCATGATTTTAGAACTGTTCCCCATCAAATCAACTTTCTTAAATGTAGTTTTATATTCAATAGCAACAAGCATTTAGCTGATAACGCTGTATATGGCCTTCCAATGCAGCGCTGCTTGATATTTTAACTGTATCTTTTCACTGATGTATAATGGATGATAATTAGAAGAGCATTAAGAATGTCACTTGGAAAATTGTAAGAAAATTCATTTGCTCTTACTGCAGATGGAGGCTCTCAGAGATCTGGGTCTGAATGTTGTTAAGGCAAGAGTAAACTTAGACTTTTCTGGTAAACACAATACATTCTCCATAACCCGAGCGTAAGCATTCTAACTCATTCTGGTTTTTCTTATATCTAGCCTTTTATCAATGCAATCTTCTGCTTTTTTTTTCTTCTGAATTGTAAGTGCATATATTACTCAGAAGACACATAGTTTTAGTAAAATTTTGTATATCTAGATTTTCCTGGACTGAGTATATTTAAGAGGTATCTTTTAACTGGTATGAGGCTTGCCACTAGATTAAAAGAACTTGCTTGAGGTTTTCCATAAAAATTAGTCACTGAACGATTGCACTAATGTTTTTATTGACAGTATAGAAGAATAGATGAGGCAGAAATTCAGGATAGGAATCATTCAGTAGCCCCATAGTATGCATATTATGGAGTGTTTAACATGTTTATTTGACTGGTTCAAACTAGGATTTTGGGTAAATTCATAAACAAGGAAAAAATACCTTTCTCTGAAGCGAGGGAACATGGATTTTGAACTACAAGATGAAGTTTAAGTGTGCACCAGAGAAATCAAGGGTGTGATGGAAAATCCCTTTCTAGTTAGAAAAATGCATGATAGCGATGGTATAAGGTCGGCAAATTTAGATTGATCACTTTGTGAAGGCTTGGCAAATGAATTGAGACAAAAACAATAAGGAAAAAGAGGTAGCCCACTGATGTGTTGAAGGTTTATAGGTTGTAACAACCAACCCTGTTCTGAAATATTTCATACCCAAATTTGACCCCAATCTTTTACAAATTCACCACTTGTTTATCTCAGGCATTACTTCAAACAGATGCAGGTTTTAGGTAAATATATGCTTGTTTTTAGAAGCTTAAATCAGTTTATTCATAACAGCACCATAATAAACTAATCTCCAGTCTTCAAAAGTAAATCACAAGTTTAACAAATTTCAAGTTGATAGTTTCAGGTAGCAATAAATAATAAATATTTCAGCTCAGCATATATGATTCAATTTTCATACGGTTTTCAGTTTTAAAATTCTGACTCGGGAATGAAGATGGCAAGCTAGCCTTGGCTTCACTTCAGTCTAACAAGGTATGATCCCCATGTACAGCAGTATTGGATATTAATTGCTTGATTATTCTGAGTGGAGGTTGGCAGCTAGACTCCTGTGGACAACTATTTCGAAACTCATGTTTCCTTGCTGACCATTTAACACCCTGTCATTCCTCACCCAAACTCGGCCAAATAAGATATAAATGGTAGTCTTCACAAATGCTGACACCTTTTCTTTTTATTTTTCCTGAAGTCCCTTTTCCTCCATGTCCATATGATGGTACAACACGTCGACACTTCTTTTTCTGAAACCTGCGATGGATAATCTAAATTCAAAATGCAACCTTATGCAGTCAAAGCCTGAGTTGACCCACCTTTCACTGAACTGGAGGCCACGTCAAACTTAAATGAAAATATTAAACATTCATAGCTCAAGCTCCTTGTACGATGAAGTATGAAACTATATTATGCTTCAGTTTAATGTTTATGAAATGTTCACTACTCCCAAAAGTCTGGTACAGCCCACTCAAAATATATATGCCAGGCTTGAAAGGCACATCTTAATAAAAGCTGAGATAATTAATTTTTTTAACTCAGTCGACTCCCATACAGAAAGAACGGCTTCAGGGAATGCAATAAAATTTATTCATGTAGCTGGACAAATAACATTACCAAGCAAATAAACCCTGAAAACTCCTGAAATTTATATATAAAACAATAATTTCTGAAATACCAATTAAAGCACTGACACAGCCACAGAATATGATTGTCAGCAATCACCCAGGAAACTTTTTCAGCTTTGGAGGTGATATGCTTCATGAAAGTTGACATTCTCACGAAGTTCTGTAAACAGCAGCAAAAATTTTTCTTCTCACACAATTCAATCCCTCTTGAAAAATGTGCCCAATTTTTTTTTTTCCCTTATCCATACATAGCTCTCATTCTCCATTCTTGAAATTCTCTCTTTTTTTTTTTTAATTTAAATTTGATGTCACTTTTAATTCCCAACATTTAAAACATTAAATCTACTCTTTTTTGAAAAAGCACCTTATGTCTCCCCTTTTATATTATATTAATTAATTCTAAGCTAAATATTAAATTCAACTTGAAACATTAGCGTTATTAAAATAATATAAGTTCAACTACATTTTGAGAGGGGACGTTACATAGGTACTCAATCTATAAAATACAAGCAACCTAGTAGTTATTTTTGGATGATGAGGAAAAGGAATCAAGTCTTGAATGTGTATTTTGTTTTGAGTTTGATGAAGACTTCACGAAGGAGGAGTATAAGGTAAGAAGTCAAAAGTATTTTTTATAAGATGTATTGTTCAATGGAGGGAGTTCTTCCAAATTCAGGAAGGGGAGATGCAGAAAAAGGATATTTATATCTTGGAAAACATGTTGAAGATTACAAAATAGCAGGTTGAGTCAAGTGGGAGGAGGATATGCTATCATTCTAACTTTTTTGTAGAAGAGATGGAAGGTTTCCTGCTTAGTCATCTTGATACATTGAAGAGGATATCTTAAATAGACACCAAGCTGCACAAGTGGAGGATTTCCTACCCAAACATGTTGATGTGCAGAGAAAGGACGTCTTGACTGTGTCTTTCTTGGATGTCCTAGAACATATAGGGAGAACATCCTAACTAAATGTCTATTTATGTGGAAGGGGGATGCCATATTACCATATCCATTTGTCATGTTCTAGAAGTGGAAGATAGAGAATGTCTTGGTGACCAACGAGGAATGATTTCATTAAATATGTACAGACCTTATGGAAGGTGTCTAGATGAGTTACTACAAGGGAAGAGGAGAATGCTTTGAGGGAAGATGTAGATCAAATATTAGACATATTGTCATGAATTATATTCTTGATTACTATAAAGTCAACGTGATTGTTTCAATAAGGTATTAATGAGGAATTGTATGACTGAAAACATTTGGTGGAAGATAAGGGACCAAAATTATGATCATTGTGAAAGGTCTTTCATTGCTGGCACATGTTTCATTTTGACACACAAATGATTGTTTTTTGATGGCGAAGGAGTTTCATGTAACACAATCAAGTTTTGGATTGGGGTACAACACTTTGTAAAGGACACTTTGAATTGACAACTAGATTGGAGTTCCAAATTAAGGAGCTTAAGTCATGACAAGAGGATGATAAAGAATTTAAGGCACGACTGTCTCAGGATGGTTATGGTTTTGGTCATGCTTTGTACTAATCCTTGCAAGTCTGGTGGGAGACCATATGCAATGATCCCTTCAAGCTAACCCAATTATGCTTGTGCTTGTGTCCATACTATGTGTGTTTAGGCCATATAGGTATGGTGAAGGGAATTATTAACAATGGTATTAGCTTTAGAAGGTTTCCATTTTTTTAAGGATTTTTCACTACTTGAGAGTAGATTTAAGACTCGATTCATCATCATAATGACTATTTTCCATGAGGGGTCATGTTTCTATGACCTTCAACTCATGTGCATTGGTGAATAATCACAAGGCAAGGGAATCCCCAAAGAACACAAGTATCTCCAAGCCTTTGTTAGCCATGGGAGAGGTCTGTGACTTTTAGAAAATGCACTGCTTTGGGATTTACGTGCTCTTGTGTTTTTTCCAGTCCGTAAATCTTTTAGTGAGTATATATACCTATAAGCCTGCCTTCTCTCATAATTATTAACAATGTGGGATAATCTCGATCCAACATAATTGTAAGTATTAGGTTAAGTCAATAATATCTTTCCCGAACATGTACTTTGTACAGGGGTATCTTGTAATGTTTTTCCTTGTTCATGTTTGTGCTATTCTTAATAGATATTGCAGGTTCTGTGCTGTGGTTTCTTCCTTCACTTGCCCTTGCAGAATGTCCTCAAGTATTATGAGATTGACATGACTGCACAGTATGTATTTGATACCACAAATCGAAGCAAGTAAATTGGTCCTGTTGCTTGTGATATAGCCTTAGTTGCAGCACACATTGGGAAAAGCTGTCATTTAGATTTTCTTATCATCTCTTAACACCTGATTAATCTGGCTTAGTTTGGTGGCCCCATCTAAGTTGTATTTGATACACCCTACTTGAGGCCCTGCTAGCATCATGCATGGATGGACTGAAAGCATTGAAGACTCTGGTGAGACTTTGCCAGACACATTGGAAGTAAAGTGACCACTTTAGGGTTTGACAATTCATAATTTGCGTGCTGTTCAAAGTTGGAAAATCTCAGTTTGGTATTTAGACCAAATGAGATTCAGAGTATATTTCAATGATCTGCAATTTCCTTGGAATATATAATAAGTCATGGGTTTGTTCCAACAATGTTTTCTGGCTACAACTTCATTAATATAAGGATAGACACTGATCATCCTCCACAATACACATGTATTTTCCCTCTTGACTAAAATATTTCATAATTGAACAGATACCCAACATTCTATGAGTTCCGCAATCAATTCAGATGAATAACAATATCTGGAGTCTGGCCTGAAAAAATTATTCTTAAAATAGTTTACAAAAGCATTCAATGCGCCCAAGTAATAAGTGCATATGTGAATCAGAACACATACTTAACATGTTTCTAATACCACAACAGATCAACTGATAACAAGAAAACCACTTGATACTGTAGATCATCTTTTAAGAAATCATAGTGAATGATGCCCACTGTAGGGAAATCAGCTAAATTAGACAATTCTACTGTCAATCATAGACATTTCATTCAATTCAGCTGACACTGTATGTATTTTAATCATCATCTCTAATTTCAAAACCTAACATTCATCTAGACAAGCACTCAAAGGTATATACTTCACAAGATATTATTAACTATAGTTAATACCAATTTTTTTCTATTTTCAGTATGTTGTCCATTCAGCTACTACAGAATTCTTCAAATCCCATTAAAAGAAATCTTTTGAAGTCTTTTACGTACTTGTGCAAAATCTGATTATTCAATACTAATTTCTGAACTACAGAATTTCAGTATCTGCCAAATATCCACATAAGAAAAGTGAACCTCCAAAATTAATCATTTATCATCTAATAAACAAAAGAGTATATGATTGTCTCTTATAGCGACAGCCACCATTACGCCCATGATCCATCCCCCCTTGATGAGAAAACCATTTTTGCTTCCTTTTTGGGAAGCTATTGTTAAAAAATCCTCTTACTACGCTACGCAGGTTATCTTCTATCTTTTGTGCCATGGAAAGAAGTTGTTTCCTTCAAATCCAAAAAAGAGCAATTTAGAGTAAGTCAAACATTTAAGTGCTTATGTCCTTCTCAGTGCTTCTAGGAAAACTAGATCAATGTGAAAAATAATATGAACTTGAACTCCAGTAAAGGCACACAAGGTAGCTATCTTTTCTT
The DNA here is from genome assembly GCA_007258455.2 of Sequoia sempervirens. NCBI lineage: Eukaryota > Viridiplantae > Streptophyta > Pinopsida > Cupressales > Cupressaceae > Sequoia > Sequoia sempervirens. The sequence continues at coordinate 79,599 of VDFB02257730.1, read as the reverse complement.
GTAAGGGAACCATCCCCTGTTGATTTGGAAACCTCTTCTTTATTTCATTAAGGGCACGTCCTAAGTTATTATGCCCTCTTTTGTTTCTAACCAAGCCCTTAATATTGGAAACAACTTAAGTTACACGTACATTTATGGTTATATTTTTGTGGACGATTAGGGCTGTATGACTAGGATTTTAATTTACTTAATGCTTTTCAAAATCTTGCAGGGATACAGGTCGAAAGGTTGATGACCCAGAGTTATTAGAAGCAATACGACTCACAATAATAAACAATTTGTTGAAGTATCATCCGGTATGGGTTTTGAGGGCTTGTTCATGGAGTTTTCCTTGTTACCAAAGACCCTCTATTCTATATTTAAAAGAACACACTCGGATATAGTTTCTCTGTTATGCACCTTCCCTAATATGATTTTATTGCAATATCATGATGGTTCATTCTTCCTATTTAATTTGGAGACAGGAATCTTCCATACAATTGGCCATGGGAGAGGCGTTTGGCATCATACCGCCAAAGGAAAAGGTAAGTTTGTCATACACACAAATCTTTCTCAATTGAGCAGTGCTTGCAATAGAATTTATGAGTTAGTCTGTACATCTGTTACTTGATGTATAAGTAGAGAGGATGATTCTTTGACTATTACTTTCCGCTGAATTATTCTAGTGTCACCATGTTAACACTTGTAGAATTTACTTATCTGGATGATTCTTAAATTCAGTATACATGAATATACATTTAAATATTTCCCCACATGCAAAGACATTGGTCCTAAAGCATGTATTTCCATCTGTGTACAAGTAGGTGTTGCTTAGATGTGAGGGTTATCTATTTGCACATAATATTTTATAGGAGTAATAAGTCTTGGGAGCCCTTGTTAGACAGTGGTATATGAATCAGGATTAGAGAAGATAAGTGCCACGCTAACTGAAGCAGCTCCTGAAGTGGGGATAAATGACTCTTGGCTACTATATTTAAATCCACATTGGAAGGAAAAACACCATGCAAGCAGGAAAGAGCACCCTTGATACTGTTAACTAAGTTGAGCAGGAAGCTGTCTAAATTTGTTGCCTGGGTTGTATATCCACCCAACTGACTTTAGATGCTATTCTGATTCTCATAGTTTTCAAATCAAGTTTGGTCTCGATTTTTTCAATCACTGTAGACATTTTGCTGAATCTGTTCGAAAAATTTGGAGTTTTGTATTTTATGAACCTCCCAAACTACTCTTAACTTTTTAAAGCCGGGAACTATGTTAATTCTTATGCATGGGGAGAACACAAAATGCACCTTTAGTCAGTCCAATCCACTTGTTAAAAGATGTTGGAGTGAATTTCTGCTTGCTCACCATCAAGATCCCATAGATAATCAAATGACTGAGATGTAATTTCTTTCTCACTGTTTTGAACTCAAAGGCATGGGTCTCACTGCTGATCTCATCTTCATCCTCATCTCTAGGGAGTGGTTCCGATCAAAGTTGGAAAACTCGGCAGCCCAAAATAGGACTTGGACTCGGGACTCGGCATGGACTCGGTAAAAAACTCGGCTAGGACTTGGCAAAAAAAAAAAACCATAGTTTTATAAAAAAAGAAAAAGAAATTAATGCACTTAGAAAACATAAGAGCCTAATTTGATTATCAATTTGTCATAATTCAAAGATTACACATGTCATATGATCATCAAACACTCAATAATTGAAATTTTATCATTCCTACTCATAGTTTCAAACTTTCAAATGTATAACAGCATCATAAGTTTATAAATGTTTACATATAATCATATGTCAAAATAAGAAAAACATTAACAACCAAATAAAATCTTTATATTCCTCTTTCCCCTCCTATTGCAACTCAATTTTCCAGGCCAACTAGAAGGTGCTATAGTATCCAAATGAGGAGATTGAGGAGTGGTTTGTAGATCTTCAAAAGTGTCTTCGTCCTCCACCATTGCATCCAATCCTGCTTCTTCTTCTTCTTCTGCTACTGCTCTCTTCAATTCAGCAAGATCCTCATCAATAAGGAAGACATCAGCATCATCATTTTGTTCATCAATAGTCCATTCACCATATGGATCAATATCATCCAAGTCGATGGACTCATGTGAAACACCCTCCACCTTTCTAGTTTGAGGTGAAGGTTGTACTGAACAAAGACTAGATCATTTAGGCGCCGTTGGGTCAACCTGTTTCTCTTTTTTGTGTGAATGTTTTCAAATAAACTCCAATTACGTTCACACCCAGAAGCACTACATGGCTGCAACAAGACACAGATGGATAGCTTTTGAAGATTTGGTGTGCTAGCACCATAGTTCTCCCACCATAAATCTACAAAAACACATTTAAAAAATATAAGTATTAAGAATAAAGTAAAAAATGTAAGAATCAAGTTTCTAATTTCATCTTGTAGTATACTATTGAACAATTTTTTTTACTTGGTTATTGTTTTCCTCTCCTTTCAATTGCTTGTTGTGAGGAAAAGAGTCTTCCCTCTGCACCCTTGTAGACCTTGAATAGATAAAAATAAAATTAAATCAAATATAGAAAATTCATAGATAGTCAACATTGCAAATTCATAAATAAGATGTAACAAATCTCACCTCCAATTCATCAAGCACCTTGTCTCTCATCTCACGATTAGGCACCACCTTATCGATGCATATGACAAGACTTTCCATGACCTCATCATTAGCCTTAAATGTGTTAGAGAAGTAGAACTTTGGGTTCAAGAAGTAGGCAAAAGCATGTATTGGTTGGTGGAGTTGGTTTGTCCATTTTCGATCAATGATGCGCCAAATGCTTTCTTTTTTTCTTTTGTTGCCACCATAGTAACATGAAATGGTCTCTTTGGCCCTATCCATGGCCTCATAGATGAAACCCATTGCAATGCCCTCTCCATCCACCATACAAAGAACTTTAATCAAAGGTTCTGTCACCTAAAAAAATGAAAACAAATGTTAAATTATTACAAAATTAACCTCTCAAAAAAAAAAAAATAGCAAATAGATTATCATGTATAAAGTTTATTTTTGTGTTTATTACTTACCCTGATCAGCTTCTCTCCATTTTTGATGAATGTTTCATCAAAAAATATGCTTACAATCCTCTCCCCTTCAGGGTTTCTGGAAAATAGGGACTCCAACCAAGCATCAGACACAAACATTTGCTTGAGATGAGCAATGGTACCAAGAATGCTTTGCAATGTGAGGAAGTGGCTAGCAAATCGTGTCACTCTTGGTTGCACAAGGTCCTTGCCATTTGTGAGTTTCCTCATCAAGGAAAGCACCCAAGTATGGTTGTAGATAAATTTGGTAACATTTTTGGCATCTTCAACTACACTTTTGACCCATCCAATCTTCCCAATGTCCTCTAACAACAACTCCAAGCAATGTGCAGTACAAGGAGACCATACAATTGTGGGATGCCTCTCCATAAGTAGTCTACTTGTAGCTACACATGCATCTGCATTGTCCGTGATAATTTGGACAACATTATCAACACCAACCTCCTTGATGACTCCATCTAATAAATTGCATAAAGTCTTAGCATTTTTGACTTCATTGGAGGCATCTATTGATTTTAGGAACACCAATCCACCATTAGAGGCCACTAAAATGTTTAGGAGAGTCCTATTCTGCCCATCTATCCACCCATCAGATAAAATGCTGCAACCTTTTCTTTGCCAAAATTTCTTTTGCTCATCAATCACAAGTCGTGTATTCTTTACAGCTTCCTCTAGCAATGGGCCACTCAAATCTTTAGCTGTTGGAGTCTTAAACCCCTTATCTGCAACTATAAGGGCATTCACCAAACCTTCCCAATATGGCCTGCTCGCCACATTGAAAGGTAAATTATTGTAGTACAAAAAGTTTGTTGCTACCATCCTAGCTTCATGATGTTTTTCTTTATTCCAACCGGTACCTTCAAGTGAAGGTTGTGCTCCTAGAACATTGTGTGGAATAAAGAAATTTGGTCCTGATGAAGGACCTTGGCTAGTACAGTAGTAGAGAAAGAACCCTCAAGACTCTCACCAAAAGATGAATGTGGCTAACGGATGCTTGGACTTGGGGTACCATGGGACCTAGATGGTGTAGAAGTGGATACATTTCCACTCATCACTACTGCTAGTGCACCCTTTGTTTTTTGTCTTTCATCTTTTTTCATCTCATACTTAGCAAGAAGGGCCTTCATCTCTCTAACCACCTCAAGACTCGAGTTAGGGAATATATTCACATTTTGCTCAGGTATTCTTGCAAGGTGGTATTTTAATTTGTTTATTCCTCCTGTCATCCATTGGTTGCATTCGGTACATGTCACCTCACCCTTTTTATTTCCTGGTATCCCATACTTCCATGCAGGGTCTTCTTTAGTTTCCCTTGGGTTTGAAGATGACATTGTTGTTTCAAGTTCAACATGAAAAAGAAAATCAACAAGGGTTTGGTAAAAAATCAGCAAATAAATGAGTTTCAAACATTTGCAAAAAAATAGAATTCAAAACCAAGCTAGAAATACTAGGAATTAGGCTATTAAAGGAAATAGAAAAAAATTTGGTAGCATTTCCCCTTATTTTTCTTGATTTTTCTGATTTTCAATTGAAGAAAACAAAAAAAAAAGATATATTAAATCACTTACTTGGCTCTATTTTGATCTCCTTAGCTCGTCTTCTCTGCTTCTTCCAACCTTATTTCAAGTTGTAGACCTGTTTTTTGGCAAATTAGAGGAGTGAAATGAAAAAAAAATTCAAAAGAAGAGGTTTTAAAACTTCATTTGGACGCCATAGTTGCCAGCTCGAGTCTTTGCGTAGGACTCGGGAGTCTTGTCTCAGGACTCGGCGAGACTCGGCTCACGAGTTCGTGCTGAGTCGACTTGGCCACCCTTTGGACTTGCGAGTCCGGCGAGCCTGCGATGAGTCTTCTCAAGTTTTCCATATGGTTTTGATTGAGTCTCCCTATGCATAGTAGATTGCCTATTGCTCCTTGGGGGTGATAAGGATAGATAAAGGTGCTATAGTTCTACATTCAAAGCACACCCATCAGAAACTAACACTTGTCCATCATTCTTCTGCACATGTAAGATGTGCCCATCCTAGGATGCACTTTGAGAGGGGCTTCCCTTTCCTCTTTGGTTTGTAATGCTTTATCCTCTTGGTCCCTACTTGTGCTCCTCTTCTAATCATTTGCTCCTTGTGACTTGCAAAATCTGAAGAAGCGGGCCAGCTACCGAAATTCATAATTTGAGCAAAAACCAACAAAATTCACAACACAAATCTGTGGAGTTGTAGTTTTTCCCTTTTTAATTTCCCAATTCTCACACAACTCCCACAAGTCTCCTATCTCCCTTTTGATCCAATATACTTTAGAATCTGAGACTTCAATAATTCCACATCAGTATTGACCAAAATAAAGTGCAGCTAACAAAAACTTGCAGATTTCCTACCTCTCTGCTGTAAGCATTGCTGCTAATTTAATAAATTTCTTTATGCTCACAACTAATTTCCTTCCTCTTAGCTGGATTTTTCATAACACTTCAATTCAGATGGGCAAGTGTAAAAGGATTTAACCCAAGAATGACATTGCCCCATAAGTTTGTAGTAGAGAAAACTAAAGAAACAACAACAGAAGAATTCGTCACAAGGCTCACCTAAACAACTATAACAATTGGCTCATTAAAACACATAAAGCAAAGAATGATGGCTGCCATTTATAACTCTAAAAAAGGAGAACCCAAATATCTTTATATCTTTGTCAAATTCTCCTCCAGCACCCACAAGAATTGCATCAAATGGTTGTTGCTATTGTGCTGCACGTTATTGTTGAGAATATTGCTTCTGATTCAATTTCTATTTCCATAGTTCCCACTGCCGAAATCCATGCCCTGCTTTTTCTACTTCAAATTCAAAATTATGAAGCTCATATCTCCAAGGAAATCCATGCTGTTTTAAGGATGAATTGTCAATGTTGTTTCAATTAAAATTATCTGCTATAACTTACCAATCTATGTGGTTGTTACATCTCTTAATTCAGTTTAGACCTTTTTTGCCTTGTCATTCCATTAGTGTGAGGCCAGTTTCAGTTTTTTTATATAAAATCCCTTTATTAATTCGCCTGTTCTTGGTTTAAATTTTGACATTTACCGAAATTTGTTTGTCTAATTCTTACCATTGTGAAGCTCTTTCAATGTATATCACAGGTATACCCTTTAGTGCTGATTTTTCTTGATGCTGCTACCACAACCATCTCTGAGTAAGCATCACCCAGATAATGTAAGTTATTACCCAATTTGAACACAAATATATAGAGGAATATTGTGAAGCTCAAAAACCCATTAGAGTGCTCATATGCATAAATTTGAATGCAATTACAACTTTCAAAATGTATGATCAAGCTAGTCATGCAACTTGAATCTCTGCCCACAATAATTCTTATATTTGCAATCAGAAAAAGTCTAACAGCATGGCCCCATTCAGGAGAGTCTAATATCAAGTAACTATTTGTAAACAGGAAGCATACTACACCCCACTTGTTAAGGTACAATACTGTTCATAACAATTGAGCTACCTGTGAGCATGACTGTATATTTTATACCCTATGTCATAAGTGTTGATGTTATTAGCAGCGTCGGGCTGCTTCTTCCAGCGATCTCCTTACTTGTGATAAATTAAATTATAGCCTATGGCTATTTAATTTATTGAGTCATCAAGAGGCACGATTATTGAAGAGTTACATTTATTTGTTAAGACCGACATGTTGTTATGAAGAGACATCAATTACATTTATTAATGAAGAGGCACAATGGATGAAGAGTTGCAATTTAATGAGGCCGACCTCATTCTTCATAAGGACGCAATTTTCTAGAGTTGTCCTCCTTCCTTTGGGTCACGATTCTTAGATGAGATGTGTTCTCTCTTGTGGCCGACTTGTCTTGAAAGGTCACGTCCTTTCCTCACCATTTGTATATATATTCGATGATATCTCCCATTGTGCATTATTCAGATTTCGTCCTAGTTCGTTCTCCATCATAAGTGCGAGTTCTTCTCAAGGCAGTTCGATATTATTAGAGGCTGAGTTTTTCATCAGCGAATTGTCTTATTGTATTGCTGTGTTGCATCATTCATTGGTGCTTGTATTTGGGCCTGCATATCGGCCTCTTGTAAGGAGATCATTATTGTATTGTTTCAATATATAAGAGATATATTGTTGCTGGGTTTTTCTCCCTCAAGAGGAGGGTTTTCCCAGGGTATCTGCTGTGTTATTGTGTCTGATTTTTGAATTAATTTCTGTGCATTAAATTTGATCATAAAACTAACATGGTATCAGAGTGGGTTTGAAGAAGATCGTGATCAGATTTGTTATTGCAGTGATACTCTTTATTCTCTTTTTCATATCTTTGTCTATCTCTATCTTAGTCAAGATGGTGAATGGTCTTAAAATTGAGGATAGACTCGAGGGAGCATCCAATTATACATCATCGATGTTCAGAATCATGCTCACCTTGGAAGAGAATGATTTGGCTGAGTTTGTGGAGACCAAAGTTCCCGAACCAAAGGAGGAAGAAGAGAAGTTGCAGTGGAGGAAGAAAGATATCAAGGCAAAGAAGATGCTGGTTGATTCTGTTAAAGATCATATTGTTCCGATTGTCTCCAAGTTGAAGACGGCAAGGGACATGTTCAAAACTTTGGAGGAGATGTACGAAATCAACAACACCAGTCGGGCACTTGCACTGAAGCAACAACTACACCATGTGAAGATGGCGAAAGGAGAAACAATGATTGCCTATTTCATGAGGATTTTGGAATTGAGAGATCAGCTCTCTACAATTGGTCATGTGGTTGATGATAAGGACTTGACCATGCTTGCTCTCAATGGTCTTCCTTTATCATGGGAGTCCTACATTCAAGGAATTAGTGCAAGATCCAAACTTCCTAAGTTTTATCGTTTGAGGGCCGACTGCATTCAACAGGAGTCAAGGTTGGTGGCTAGAGGCGTTGGTGAAAGTTCAACTAATGAAGATATTCATGTTCTCACCTCTCACTCTTCGAAGAAGAAAGAGAAAGATGGGAGAAAGGATTCTTCAAGAGAAATCGAGATAAAGGAAATGATGGTGCTCCTACATTCAAGAAGAAGAGAGACTTATCCAAAGTCTAATGCTTTAGATGCGACAAATATGGTCACTTTGCTAAGCATTGTCCATCCAGGCCTAAGCAACTGGCCACCATTGCAAATGTTGATGATGCCTCTTCTCAGAAGGACTCTTGTGAATACTTGTTCTATTCGACATTGTCAAGCAATGTACCTACAGACACCAACACTTGGCTGATCGACAATGGTGCTTCTCGACACATCATTGGTTTTAAGGAGTATTTATCAAGTTTGGTGGAGAGAGATTCTACTAAACAAGTCATTATTGGAGATGATGCTAGCTACTTGGTGAAAGGGATTGGGACCTCTACTCTCCATTTGGATTCCGACATTACACTACAGTTATGTGATGTCCTTTATGTTCCAGGAATCAAGCGAAATCTCATCTCCATTTCAGCTTTAGAAGATAAAAGATATCAAGTTGCCTTCTCCAAAGGCAAAGTACTTGTGTGGACGAAGAATTCCCACTTCAAGACTACTCAAGTAATTGGTGTTAGACATGAGAGCCTCTATAGGCTATGCATTCGTCCACTTCAGGCATTAGTTCATGATTCTTCAAGCTTGTGTGATTTGTGGCATCAAAGATTGGCTCATCTTCACTTTTGAGCCCTACTTATCATGGAGAAGATGGTTACGGGCCTTCCAAAGTTCAACCAGGAGCATGAAGGTACTTGCAAAGGCTGTGCAATGGGTAAGAATACAAAAGCTCCATTTCATAGTAGAGAAAGTAAATGTAAATGTATTCTAGATCTCATTCATTCTGATTTATGTGGTCCAATGTCTGTTCCTTCTTCGAGTGTTTTCTTGTATTACATTCTTTTTATTGATGACTGCTCTAGAAAGACTTGGATTTATTTTTTGAAAACTAAAGAGTCTGAGGAAGTGTTAGAAAGGTTCAAGGAGTTCAAAGCTCAGGTAGGAAACCTTTCCGAGAAAAGAATCAAAGTCCTAAGATCTAATAATGGAGGAGAGTACACTTCTGGTAGCGTTCAGAATTTCTGTGTTGAAGCTGGGGTTAAGAGGGGGTTCTGTGTTCCCTATAATCCTCAACAGAACGGTGTTGCTGAGAGAAAGAACAGATCAATTGTGGAAGCAGCAAAAGCCATGATCCATGACCAGGATCTGCAAACCTTCCTATGGGTAGAAGCTTCTAGGATTGCAGTCTATGTTCATAATAGAAGTCCTCACAAAATCTTGGAAAACATGACTTCTGAAGAAGCCTTTACTGGAAAGAAGCCAGAGGTGAGTCATTTGAGGATCTTTGGATGTCTAGTTTATATTCATATTCCAAAGGAAAAGAGAATAAAGTTGGAGCCTTCCGACAAGAAGGGAATATTTGTGGGCTACAGTGAGACATCAAAAGCCTACAGGATATACATTCCAGGGCAGAAGTTGATCGAGATCAGTTGGATGTCACATTTGAGGAAGATGTTGCATTCAGGAGATCCAAGGGTACTCATATGGAGATTGATAATGAAGAGTCTCCTCAGGATATGGAAGTTGACCATACTCTTGAGATTTAGATGGAGATTTCAGATCCAAAGGAAGATATTGATCCAGTTGAGCCCTTGGAACCTATTGATGGGCCTACTGATATTTTGATTGGGAGAAAAAGACCTCTTTGGGCTAGGCAAACAATGCAGGAAGTAGAAAGGTTTGCAGCTCCAAGAGGAACCTTTAGAGAAAGCAAGAGACCTCACAAGTTCTCTCTAGTTATGTTTCTTTAATGAGTCAGATTATTGAGTCCGAGCCTTCCAGAGTTGAGGAAGCCTCTAGTCAACAAGTTTGGAAAGATGCTATGAACGAGGAGTATTAGTCAATTCTCAAGAATGATGTCTAGGACATCGTTCCTAGACCCGAAGGAAAATCTGTGGTATCTTCAAAATGGCTCTTCAAGATCAAGCATGTGGTTGATGGGAGCATTGAGAAGTACAAGGCAAGATTTGTGGCTAGAGGGTTCTCACAAAAGGAGGGAGTTGACTATGAAGAAAAATTTGCTCCTGTTGTTCGCTACACTTCTGTCAGAACCATTATTGCTATTGCTGCATCTAGAGGATGGAAGATTCATTAGATGGATGTGAAAACAACTTTTTTAAATGGTGTGATTGAGGAAGAAGTTTATATCAAGCAACCTGATGGATTCGAGGTACATGGGAAGGAGTCTCATGTTTGCAAGCTGAAGAAGGCCTTGTATGGTCTTAAGTAGGCTCCTCGTGCATGGTACGAAAGGATTGATCGTTACTTGTCAAGTTTGGGCTTCTCTAAAAATGACGCGGACTCAAATCTGTATTTTAAGGTAATTGATGGTGAAGCATTGATTTTGGTGTTGTATGTTGATGATTTGATTCTTATTGGAGAAGATCACCTTATTCTCAAGTGTAAGAAGGATTTGACTTCTGAGTTTGAGATGAAGGACCTTGGGCTCATGCATTACTTCCTTGGCTTAGAAGTTTGACAGAAGCCAGATGAGATGATTCTAAGTCAAGGGAAGTCTACAATTGATATACTTTAAAGGTTTGGTATGATGGATTGCAAATCCATGTCTACACCCATGAAGACCAACCTACATAAGTTAAAAGAGGCTGCAGCTAGTTCAAACTTGGTGGATCCTATGATGTACAAGCAGTTGATTGGGTCCTTGATGTATCTAGTTAACGCTAGACCAGATATTTGTTATGCTATGAGTGCACTTAGTTAGTTCATGTGTGAACCGAGACAGATACATCTTGTTGCAGCAAAACATATTATGAGATTCTTGCGTGGCACAGTTGGATATGGGTTGAGATATTCTTCAGATGTGGACTTGGAGTTGCATGGCTTTACTGATTCTGATTGGGTAGGGAGTGTTACTGATCAGAAGAGCACCTCTGGATGTTGCTTCAGTTTGGGATCTGCTATGATTTCTTGGTGCAACAGGAAATAGTCATCTGTAGCATTGAGTACAGTAGAGGCAGAGTATATTGCAGTTTGTGTGGCAGCTCGGGAAGCAGTGTGGCTTCGTAAGCTCCTTGCAGGATTGTTTGGACAATCAATGGAGCCTACTATCATTCATTGTGATAACCAAAGTTGTGTGAAGCTTTCTGTCAATCCTGTGTTTCATGACAGAACCAAGCATGTTGAGATCAAATACCATTATATTAGAGATGGTATTGAGGAAAGCTATACAATTGAGGTATATCAGCATTGATGAGCATATGACAGACATTCTCACCAAGCCTCTCTCGAGGATAAAGTTTGTGTACTTTCGAGATAAGCTTGGTATGGTGGAGAATCCAACCCTAACTGAGAAGGAGTTTCAGTATTAGTGATCCTCCTTAATGAGTTCTTCTCTGTCAGAGAAGTTCGAGGTGAAATCCGTTGATTCCACCCTCTGGGAGAGCCATGGTGGATGTCATGTGTGTGACTCCATGACAGCATCATGTGGAGAGTCCGTGATGATTTTCTTTTACTTGTGTTTCACCCTCTAGGAGAGCCATGGTGAAAGTCATGTTGAGGTGACAACATCACACAAGTGATGAACACTTGTACGTACCATACATGGTTGTAGCCATTATGGTTGATATCATGTTGAGGTGATATCTGATATCACGATGAGGTGATATCTCTCTTTTCCACATATGGTTGTAGCCATTGTGGTAGACATCACGATAAGGTGATATGTTTTGTGCAGCTGGAAGTATCATCCCTAGCTGAGAAGGAGTGTTGATGTTATTAGCAGCGTCGGGCTGCTTCTTCCAGCGATCTCCTTGTGATAAATTAAATTATAGCCTATGGCTATTTAATTTATTGAGTCATTAAGAGGCATGATTATTGAAGAGTTACATTTATTTGTTAAGACCGACATGTTGTTATGAAGAGACATCAATTACATTTATTAATGAAGAGGCACGATGGATGAAGAGTTGCAATTTAATGAGGCCGACCTCATTCTTCATAAGGACACGATTTTCTAGAGTCGTCCTCCTTCCTTTGGGTCACGATTCTTAGATGAGATGTGTTCTCTCTTGTGGCTGACTTGTCTTGAAAGGTCACGTCCTTTCCTCACCATTTGTATATATATTCGATGATATCTCCCATTGTGCATTATTCAGATTTCATCCTAGTTCGTTCTCCATCATAAGTGTGAGTTCTTCTCAAGGCAGTTCGATATTATTAGAGGCTGAGTTTTTCATCAGCGAATTGTCTTATTGTATTTCTGTGTTGCATCATTCATTGGTGCTTGTATTTGGGCCTGCATATCGGCCTCTTGTAAGGAGATCATTATTGTATTGTTTCAATATATAAGAGATATATTATTGCTGGGTTTTTCTCCCTCAAGAGGAGGGTTTTCCCAGGGTATCTGCTGTGTTATTGTGTCTGATTTTTGAATTAATTTCTGTGCATTAAATCTGGTCATAAAACTAACAATAAGAGTCTACAGGGCTTTAAAGATAATCACCTTCTTTCTGCAGTTATATGATAAAGGAATCATATCACATGTGATCCATCTTCTATAATAGGGGAATAAATAATGACAATGCGATGCTGACCTTTGGAAAATGGATTTTAGAGAAAGTTTAAAGGTAGCAATACCTGCTGAATAAGTAAACAATATAGAGTTAAACCATCAAACACCTATTACTTAGGTAGGTTTGCATCTAGAATCTAAACTGAGAAAGTAAGTCGTGTTACTTGTCTTTATGTATTTTACCAAAGGATGACAAGACCAGAAACCACCAAATTCTTGCATTTGTATTGCAACAGAAATATAGAACATTCTATTAAAACTTTCATTTTCAATCATTTCATATTCACATATGTTTAATTCTTCTGAAAACACAATCATTGCACAATTGTTGTGCATTATCTCTTACCTTCCAACCTTTGTTGGGATAGGACATCTCTGTTTTGCAAGTAACACCTAATTTAGTGCAATGACTGGCATATACAGGCCCTTGCCCTTGTACTTCATCACCTTGGTAAGCCTTTTTATTGCTATACAAACACTTGAGGTTTTATGTTTGATATATCATAATTTTTGGGTTAAGACATATTATTATGAGATGTAATACTAAATGTGATCAGGTTTTCATTTTTTGAAAGTTGAGATGGATGTCTTTTATTTTTAAATCAATTTTAAATCTTTTCTCCTCCACCTTATATTTCCTTCCAGGTTGATGTGGATATTGCTACGCACATCTATGTATATGATGATGGTCCCAAACGCAGGTAAGTGACATTTGGCTCAAAATTGTTAACTTTATTTTTTAAGTTTGGTTTGGTTTTCAGTTGTCTTTTTCAAGTTTCTTCTACATTCTTTATTTTAATGTGTTTTCTTATAAAAACTTAAAGCAACAATTATCATTATAGTAATATTAAATATAATATAAGTAAATATTAATGATGTGATGGCTCCAGTTCCCTGTGAAATATCTTACTTCTGTTCCTCTCTTTGTTGGTTGTTAGAGCTTCTTGGTTAGTCATGGTTTCTCTTGCTTCTACTCCTGCTAGAGTTCCTATTGCAGGCTCTGTACCTTGCAAATGTCAAGATTTTGCTCCTGGCAAGAAGGGTATTTCTGCAGTGAGTGTTTCAGCAACTTGGAAGCATGCTTGCATGGTAAAGGGGCTCTCAGTGATGGTTGCAGCTATTCTGCCTGTTTATGCTTGACCCTCCAATGTGGTTGTGGTGGATAAACTTTTAGCTAAGGGTTTGAGCTTGGTAAGGTGCCCAGAAAAGATATGCCTGCTAGTGTTGGGGTCAGATGTTGTGGAAGAAGAAACTTACTTTTCTGAGTTAGATTTGATTTGCAAGTTTTATCATTTTTGGGCTAGCTTATGTGATCTCCATGCTTATATTCTAGACATTGTAAGCCTTTTCTTTTGAAGGATATTGGTATTTATTCATGTGCTTAGAGTTTTTTGCTATTGATTACAAAATATTGAAAGATAGGATGTTTATTTTGGAGGTACATTGGTTTTAGGGGAAGCGACTCTTTCAGTGAAGCTGTGGTATCTCACATTTGACTTTTGGCATTAATCTGTCTTGATATTCCAGATTTGGGTCAAATTGCCAAACCTCCTGTTGCAGTTTTGGGTAGAATCTTCTGTAGAGGTCATTGGAGATTCTCTAAGGATTTTTTTTTTTCAATCTTTGGAAATTGTTAATATTTCTCATACCACTTATGCATGTATCCAAGTAGAAATGGATATTTCAATGGGTCTTTTGGTTGAAATATGGTTCAAAGTGGAAGATCATATATGGAAATAAAAGTTGGATTATGTGAAGATGGTTTTTAGATGCTGCAATAGTTATAGTCTTGGGATTTGTTGGATACCTATACAAGTTTTAACTTTTAAGCATAAGAATTCTCTTGATTTGGCCTCTTGGTGGAGGGATATTGGTGATTTATTGGTGTAGGGTGGGAGGGGTTTCTCAAAAGCCCTCATTGGCTTTTGTGAAGCCTCTTGCAAGTGTTTCCCTCATTCAATTTTTGTTCCTTTTGTGATTGCTGAGTGTGGTTCCTTATTAGTGTTTTCTATGAAAGTTTCTCTTTTTGCATGTGAGCCTTCTTCTTTGGTGTGTGTCCCTTTCTGCCTCACAGTATGTGGGTTGGCCTTCGACCCTTCCCCCTTTCCCCCTCATGCTTGTGTGCCTTTGGTGCAGGAGCACCTAGGCTAACCTCCATTTTGTTAGTTATCATTTTTAGCTTGTATTTGACCTTAGCCAAGTCAGAGTTTAGTGTGTTTGTTTTGGACCTTAGAAGGTCATAGTTATGGCTAGGTGAATTAGTCATTAGGACTAAGGTCACCATAGTTAGTCTTGTTAATTACTTTTGCTTTAATTAGCTTAGTAGATTGGATTGGGAGTTGAGCCTTGAATGTGTTCTAAACACATGGTTGATGTTAGAAAGATGCCATGAGGCAGTTAATGATGTTGGTGGCTCGAAATCAAGGAGATAGAGGTCCTAGGAGTTTGGAAGAGGACATAATGGGAAGTTGCAAAAGTTGTTGCAAAGTTGTCATGACAACATTTGTCATGTTGCATGCAACTCAGTTATCTCGGATCCCCTAAAAGACAGGAGTGGGGAATCGACCGACAGACCCTAAAAAGGTGGTATATGGCATCTAAAGAGAGTGTGTGGCTCGAATTTCATGTATGTAGACTTGTAATCAAGTTTTGGCTTTTGTGGAAATAGAAGAACTCTGCATTTTCTGTGTATACCGAATGTTTTTGAGTGATAGTGATAATAGATGAGTTAGATGAATTGATTTGGCTTTAGATTTGTGTTCATAGAGTAGTCTTGAGCATTTTCCATTCTGTAATTAAGTTGTTTTGAGTTGATTTGGTGTTTTGAATTCAATAGTTAAGGTTTAGAGAGTCTTCTTGTTTTGTTCTGACTAGACAGTCTTTTCATGGCTCCCCCATAAAATCTAGCCATGGGATCCTCTTGAGATTAGATGAATATGATAGGGGAGCCAATGATCTGTAAATATTTAGCAGTAGGAGTCATGTGGAGTCGAGCAGTTGCATTTAAAACCAAACCCTAGGCGAGTTCAATACCCGGTTAGAGGTTTGGGCAGTGAAAAGTTGAAGAGAACAGGCAGGGGAAAGAGGTACTGTACGAAACAAGTACAGTTCCAGGTGGGGCATAGCCATATCTAAGAATTCTAGAAGGATTGTGGCTTAATCAATCCATTTGTGTGAGAGATGAGCAAGAGATCAGTGAAACCCTAGCAATTAGGCCTATTAGCCCTATTTGCCCTAAATTGTAGGAAACCAGTGTACGGAGGAGCCAGGGGTCTGAAACCTTGTGAATCTTTTAAAGGATCAAAAAGGGTGTCTGAAAGTGCAATTTGTTTGCCAGGTTGTTTGGAGAATTTGAGCAAGAAAGCCAAAAAGGGACACTGTCAAGGGCTACAAGCAATTAGGCCTTCTCAAAGCAAATTCTTGGAATCGGTAAGGAGGAAGATTGAAGACCATCCAATATGGATCTAAATGGATGTGAAATGCATGATTCCAGTATCTCTGACACCTCTGCAAGCAATTCAAGGTGTTGTGTGATGTTGGCACTTAGAGCCTTCTAAGTGTAGGAGAAAGTTGCTAATTCAAGTTGGTGTTAGTCTTCCAAGGTGAAGCACAAAGTTGAGAAAGAGGAGTAGAAACATAGCTTAGTTAATGACCTAAGCCTAACCTGAACCTAGAAGCTATCAGGTTCCAGGAAGAAGACAGGGAAAAAGGTCTTCTTAGTTGTGCAAGCAAGCCTAGGTACACTCACACCATATTGGTATCAGAGCCTTTGTTTGATCAGACTTGTGATTGATGTTGCAACCCACTAAATCAGTAGGAGAGAATACACCAGAGGAAGAAAGAACCATGGTGACTAATGCTGAGTTAGCCAAGAAGGTAGAAGAGCAAGAAGAGGATAACCGGCTGCTGAGAGAAAGGTTGTCCCGAATGGAGAAGCTCTTGGATGAAGTCCAAGAAACGGCAGACAAAGTAAAGGATAAAATAGAACTGAAGGAAGAGCAGGAAGCAAAGGAAAAAGAATTGGACTTGGAGGAGGAAGCTCCAAAACCTGACCCTGTCCTTGCTGAAGAACCCTTCTTGAAGGCACTGCAGGCCTTAAGTGGCAAAGCTTTGGAAGGAGTGCCACTATTTAGTGGACAAATGGATCCTGATTCAGTCATGGACTGGATTGAAAGCATAGAAAATCACTTTGAATGTGATGGTATAACAGAGGCCCAAAAAGTAAAGGTGGCCAAGTCAAGGTTGAGAGGTTCAGCTCTCACATGGTGGAAGTTTGTGCAAACTGAAAGAGAGAAAGAAGGAAAGGGTCCTATAGTTACATGGAGAGGCATGGTAACCAAGATCAAGCAGACCTACTTACCTGATGACTATGAAGTCCAGTTGCATAGGAGGAGACATAATCTTAGACAAAAAGATATGGATATCCAAACATATACCGAGGAGTTCCAAAAGTTGTGCCTCAGATCAAAGCTGGTTGAAGATGAAAGCATCAAGCTAGCAAGGTATTTGAACGGGCTTAAATGGTCTATTCAAGAAGATATGAGCCTAGTGAACTTCAAAACCATCCGCCAATGTTATCAAATGGCCTTAAAGATAGAGGAGAAAGGCAAAAAGAAGCAAGAGCAAACCTCCAAGAGTAGAGGTAAAGGAAAAGACAGTAGAGGACAAAGAGGTGGTTATGGTGGAAGGAGTTCAAAATCAAGGGCTCAAGGAGAAGTCAGGTTCTCTGATCAGCAAGAAGGAAGCTCTAGTAGAGGTGGTAGAGGAAGAGGCTCTAGCTCTAGAGGAAGAAGTGGTGGACAAGGAAGAGGCAGTTACTTTGCCAATATGAAGTGTTACCACTGCAATCAAATGGGACACCCGGCCTATAGGTGTCCAGAGAAAGGTAGTACTTCCCAAGGAGGTGATAGGAGGACTAACCTTGTTCATGATGAGACAAATACAGTAGAGAAACATCCTGAAGTACCACTGAATTAAGAGGAAGGTGAGAACCTCATGATGAGGAGAACTTTAATCAAGGAGCCGGTTAAGGAAGAACCAAGCCAAAGGAGGTCCCTGTTTAGGATAAAGTGTAAGATGATGGGGAAAGTGTGTAGAGTCATCCTTGACTCAGGGTCTACTGACAATATTGTGTCAGAGGAGACAGTCAGCAAGCTGAAGTTGACAAGGATACCCCACACCAATCCTTACAAGGTCTCATGGCTCAATAAAGGCCAACATGTCTTGGTAAATGAACAAGCATGGGTGGAGTTCTCAATAGGAAGGTACAAGGACAAAGTCTTATGTGATGTGTTACCTATGGATGCATGCCACTTGCTTCTAGGTAGACCATGGCAATTTGATCGCCAAGCCATGCATGATGGAGTGAAGAACTCTTATACTTTTAAGAAGGACAAGGTGACATTCAAAATTCAGTCACTGTTAGAAGATGCAGAGGTGCAGACAGCAGGTCCTAAACTACTCATGGTTGGTGAAAAAGAGTTCTTAGAAGCCTTGGAAGAAGGAGAAGGAGTTGGCTATGCAGTGATGTTAAGGCCAAGAGAGGTAAGTGATGAGAAAGTAGCTGAAAAGCCAGAGTTACCTAAAGAAATACAGAAAATGCTGCAGACCTATGAATGCATTGTGAGTAGTGGACAACCAGCAGCATTACCCCCTAAGAGAGCCATAAGCCATAGGATAGACTTGATACCAGGGGCTACCTTACCAAATAAAGCAGCCTACAAGATGACTCCTCAACAAAATGAAGAAATAGCTAGGCAAATACAAGAACTCCTAAACCAAGGTCTCATTAGAAAGAGTATCAGTCCATGTGCAGTACCCACTGTCTTAGCACCTAAAAAGGGAGGAGAATGGACGCTTTGTACTGATTCAAGGGCCATAAATAAGATAACCATTAGGTATAGGTTCCCTATCCCTAGGATTGAAGACCTCATGGATTGTCTAGGTGAAGCTAGGTACTATACCAAGATAGACCTAAAGAGTGGTTATCACCAAATCAGAATACATGAGGGAGATGAGTGGAAAACAGCCTTCAAAACCAATGAGGGTCTATATGAGTGGTTGGTTATGCCATTTGGGTTGTCTAATGCCCCCTCCACATTCATGAGACTCATGAATGAAATCCTCAAAGACTACATTGGCAAATTTGTAGTAGTGTATCTTGATGATATACTGATTTATAGCAAAACAAGAGAAGAGCACCTCAAACAGATAGAGTTGATTTTCAAGAAGCTGCAGGAGGAGAAGTTGATGATCAATTTAGAAAAGTGTGAATTCATCAAAACAGAGCTGGTGTACCTTGGATTTGTGTTATCGCATGGCAACTTGAAAATGGACAGCAGCAAAGTGGAAGCCATCCTCAATTGGCCTACTCCAAAGACAGCAACAGAGGTAAGAAGTTTTCATGGTCTTGCTCAATATTATAGGAAGTTCATAAGACAATTTAGTGCTATTTGTGCTCCTATGTTGGATACCATTAAAGGAGGGATGAAGACTAAGTTTGTATGGAATGAGCAAGCTAACAAAAGTTTTGAGTTGCTGAAAGAAAAGATAGCTACCCAACCTGTTTTGGCGTTACCAAGCTTTGAGAAGCTATTCACCATTGAGTGTGATGCAAGCAATGTGGCTATTGGAGCTGTTCTCAGCCAAGAGGGCAGACCGGTGGCTTTTCATTTTGAAAAATTAAGTGAAGCCAAGAAGAAGTATTCTTCTTATGACCTTGAGATGTATGCATTGGTCCAGGCTCTAAGGAAATGGAGGCACTACTTGCTTCCCAAGGAGTTCATAGTGTATTCAGACAACCAAGCACTTAGTTTCCTGAATTCACAAGAGAAACTGAGTCACAGACACATGAAATGGGTGGAATACCTGCAAGCTTACACTTTCAATATCAAGCACAAGAAAGGAGTACTCAACAAGGTGGCAGATGCCTTGAGTAGAAGAGTCCTCACCATTCAAGAGATTCAGTTGAAGAGCATGGGAATAGATCATTTCAAGGATCTATATGCAGATGATGAAGATTTTGCAGACATTTATAAGGTATGTGCTGAATACAAGAATCATTTTCATAGTAAATATGCTGAATATGCTTTGCAAAGTGATCTTTTGTTTAAGGGGAATCAGCTATGTGTCCCTAGAGGCTCTATTAGAGAGAATTTGATACAAGAAAAGCATAATGGTGCATTAAGTGGTCACTTTGGGATCACCAAGACTCAAGAACTTGTTCAAAGGTTCTATTATTGGCCAAGGATGAACCTAGATGTTAGGAGGTATGTGGAGAGTTGTATAGTGTGTCAAAAGGCCAAGGGTACTTCTTCAAATGCAGGCCTATACCAACCACTGCCTATCCCTACTAGGCCATGGGAATGCTTGAGTATGGATTTTGTAGTTGGGTTACCCAAGACAAGACAAGGCATGGACAGTGTTTATGTGGTTGTGGACAGATTCAGCAAGATGGCTCACTTTGTGCCATGTAAAACAACCAATGATGCCAGTCAAATAGCCTCTCTTTTCTTCAAGGAGATAGTAAGAATACATGGGTTACCTATAAGCATTGTATCAGACCGAGACACCAAGTTCATGAGCCATTTTTGGAAGACACTTTGGCAGAGATTGGGCACTAATTTATCTTTTGGATCTGCATACCATCCCCAAACTGATGGTCAGACCGAAGTTGTAAATAGAAGTCTTGGAAATCTATTAAGGTGCTTGACCAAGGAGTATGGTCAACAATGGGATCAGTTGATTGGACAAGCTGAATATGCTTATAATGACACTGTGAACAGATCAACAGGGAAGAGTCCCTTTGAAATTGTCTATGGATTACATCCTAGAGGAGTCTATGAGCTGAGAGACTTAAAGGATGGAATCAAGGGAAGTGGATATGCTGATGATTTTGCTTATGCAATGCAGGAGATTCATGATACAGTTAGAAAGACATTGGCAGAAAACACCATGAAGCATAAGACCAAGGTGGATGAGCATAGAAGAGAAGTTCAGTTCAATGTTGGAGACTTGGTGATGGTGCATCTAAACAAGTCTAGATTGCAAAAAGGAGTCCCTCACAAGTTGCAAATGAAGAGGATAGGTCCCTATCCTATCTTAGCAAAGTATGGAAACAATGCCTTTAAAGTGCAGCGACCGGATGACAGTGGACTGTCCCCTGTTTTCAATATTGCAGACTTGGTTCATTATAAAGGACCATCACCATATATGGATCAGAACCTAAATGAAGTCATCCAAGACGTAGAGGAGCTAAAACTACCTTCTGCTACAGTCAAACAAGCTGACAGTATACTGGATACTAGGGTCTACAAGAAGACTAGAACCAAGGAATACAAGGAACATCTGATTAAAAGGCATGGTCAACCTGATGCTGATGCAGTGTGGATCAAGGAATCAGAGTTCAAGAAGTTGGGCATTGATCTCAACTTACTCAATCCAAGGTTGGATTGAAATCTTTTGTTTTGGGGAGGATGGTGCAGGAACACCTAGGCTAACCTCCATTTTGTTAGTTATCATTTTTGGCTTGTATCTGACCTTAGCCAAGTCAGAGTTTAGTGTGTTTGTTTTGGACCTTAGAAGGTCATAGTTATGGCTAGGTGAATTAGTCATTAGGACTAAGGTCACCATAGTTAGTCTTGTTAATTACTTTTGCTTTAATTAGCTTAGTAGATTGGATTGGGAGTTGAGCCTTGAATGTGTTCTAAACACATGGTTGATGTTAGAAAGATGCCATGAGGCAGTTAATGATGTTGGTGGCTCGAAATCAAGGAGATAGAGGTCCTAGGAGTTTGGAAGAGGACATAATGGGAAGTTGCAAAAGTTGTTGCAAAGTTGTCATGACAACATTTGTCATGTTGCATGCAACTCAGTTATCTCGGATCCCCTAAAAGACAGGAGTGGGGAATCGACCGACAGACCCTAAAAAGGTGGTATATGGCATCTAAAGAGAGTGTGTGGCTCGAATTTCATGTATGTAGACTTGTAATCAAGTTTTGGCTTTTGTGGAAATAGAAGAACTCTGCATTTTCTGTGTATACCGAATGTTTTTGAGTGACAGTGATAATAGATGAGTTAGATGTATTGATTTGGCTTTAGATTTGTGTTCATAGAGTAGTCTTGAGCATTTTCCATTCTGTAATTAAGTTGTTTTGAGTTGATTTGGTGTTTTGAATTCAATAGTTAAGGTTTAGAGAGTCTTCTTGTTTTGTTCTGACCAGATAGTCTTTTCATGGCTCCCCCATAAAATCTAGCCATGGGATCCTCTTGAGATTAGATGAATATGATAGGGGAGCCAATGATCTGTAAATATTTAGCAGTAGGAGTCATGTGGAGTCTAGTAGTTGCATTTAAAACCAAACCCTAGGCGAGTTCAATACCCGGTTAGAGGTTTGGGCAGTGAAAAGTTGAAGAGAACAGGTAGGGGAAAGAGGTACTGTACGGAACAAGTACAGTTCAAGGTGGGGCATAACCATATCTAAGAATTCTAGAAGGATTGTGGCTTAATCAATCCATTTGTGTGAGAGATGAGCAAGAGATCAGTGAAACCCTAGCAATTAGGCCTATTAGCCCTATTTGCCCTAAATTGTAGGAAACCAGTGTACGGAGGAGCCAGGGGTCTGAAACCCTGTGAATCTTTTAAAGGATCAAAAAGGGTGTCTGAAAGTGCAATTTGTTTGCCAGGTTGTTTGGAGAATTTGAGCAAGAAAGCCAAAAAGGGACACTGTCAAGGGCTACAAGCAATTAGGCCTTCTCAAAGCAAATTCTTGGAATCGGTAAGGAGGAAGATTGAAGGCCATCCAATATGGATCTAAATGGATGTGAAATGCATGATTCCAGTATCTCTGACACCCCTGCAACAGTTCAAGGTGTTGTGTGATGTTGGCACTTAGAGCCTTCTAAGTGTAGGAGAAAGTTGCTAATTCAAGTTGGTGTTAGTCTTCCAAGGTGAAGCACAAAGTTGAGAAACTCTTGGAGAGGAGTAGAAACATAGCTTAGTTAATGACCTAAGCCTAACCTGAACCTAGAAGCTATTAGGTTCCAGGAAGAAGACAGGGAAAAAGGTCTTCTTAGTTGATTGTGCAAGCAAGCCTAGGTACACTCACACCAGCCTTGGGCATTTATTGGATTTTTTGACAAATTTTAAGCATAAGACATTCTTGTTTGGGCTTCTGGTAGATGGATGCAGATCCTTGTTATTTATTGGTTTAGGGTTCTCAACAACTCTTGTTGGCTCCATTTGTGGAGCCTCCTATGAGTCATGTCCCCTTTTCTGAATTAAGATAATTAATAATATTATTTAAGTTGGGCCCAATGATCTCTAATTTTAAGGGCAACTTAATATTATTATAATTAAAATAAAAGGTGTTTTTTAACACTAGTATTAAAGTAAAAGTGCTTTTAAATACTTAAAATAAATAAAATAAAATAAAATAAAGATCAAAAGTTTTTGAATACTTGGAGGGAAATTTAAGACCCACCCAAAGGCCCAGTTTGAAAATGTATATGAAGGAGGTGCCTATCTTCATTTGGGAATTCATTGAAGTTATCCTTTTGCATCCAATTTTCAGATTTGAGTAGTTTGTTCAATCTAGTGTATTTGAGGGTGAAAACCCTTGGTTTGTTTGTGGTTTGAGAGGATGAAAACCCTTTTGAATTCCATATTTGGGAATCAAGGATGAAAACCCTTGTTTCCAATCTGGGTTGTTGCAGATTTTCAGTATTTCAAGGTCATTCCAATGATTGACCTAATTTGTTTTGCAAGCAAAAATCCTTCTATTGTTACCAAGACAAGATTGGAGAAATTTTAGTGGGAGGAAGGGTGGGCGTCTTTCCACATAGATTGTGGAAAGTACGGTTTTGTGGAGTGTTGGATGGGTTGTAAGGGGTGTTGGGGGAGCCAAGTCAGCAGTGTAGTTTTTGCAATTTCCAAAATAGTGTGTGCACCTCTCAGTTGTATCGCCATGAGTTGGTTTCAATTATGAACTTAAATGCTTCTGTACCCGTGGTGGATTTGGGTGATTCACAAATGTCTTGTCATGACAGTCCACCTCATTATACTATGTACTTATGCCTTTGAATGGCGGTAGTGTATGGTTTTCAAGGTGGTCGATAGGGTGGCAAGCATACTTTGTACAGCGCGATAAATCAACAAGCAATTAAGGCTTAAGAGTTTTTCATTCCTGAAGGTGGCAAAGTTGAGGTGACGGTTTCCTCTTTCTCTGTCTCTTAATCTTTGGTTTTGGTGTGGCTGGCGGCTAAATGGCGGAGCGCTCAAAGTTTGATGTGCATATGTCGGTGGACATTTTGGTAAGCTTTGGCGCAAATACCCCAATCCAATTGGATTGCAAAGTACGACAAAATGCATTCCGTGAGGTCACAGACCAATGCCTTAAGTGCATCCTGCTCAACATCGATCCTTTGACAATGGTCGTGTTGATGTGTTTTTCGTGACCGCACCAACGCAGAATAAAGTTGCCAACGGCTTCCCTATTCTCTCTTGATCAAAGTATTCCGCATGCTAAGATTGCAAGAAAGTTCATGCGTTCAACTCCAAGGTTCCTTTAATGCGAATAGGCTCAGTTTGGCTCGATGTGATTTGCTGGTATTTCAAGGGGACTTACAGAATTGTTCGGCAGTGGAGAAAAGGATTCAAATGCTCGAAAGATTTATCTATGAAGTGCGGGTTTCCTATTCTAACCAGAAAGTACTGAATTGAAAAGGGTGTAGGGCCTAAGAAGTTTATGTTCTATTCTAAATGCAGGATATGTGGAGCTTCACTTCAATAGACTTCAACCGGATTTCACCTAGCCTCCGTCGGACAGCCTCAGTAAAATCGGTGCAATCTTCAAGGGAAATAGCAAAAGATGTTCAAATTATGACTTAACATGCATACACCATCACAACGACGCATATAAGCACATAAATCACAACTGAAGTTAAACTCAAGGTAATGTCCAGTTGACCACACAAGGCGAACTTATCATCAACAAGCCGCTAGTGGTATGGAATAAAGCGAAGCTATCTCAATAAAACACCACACACCGAAGTAAGCTACTTGCATGAATTTAAGCTACTTGGATAAGAAGAAGAAACCTTGCTAGCATTTCATGACAAGACGAATTCCATCATCAATGAAAAGATCTATTATCATAAAATGTGTTACACAGCAATCTCTTCAAAAGTTTTCAAAGGGAAAACTTTCTCTCTTCTCCAAATTATGCAAAATGCTCTACACTATCAATCTATACTAAGCTACTTCTAACTTGTCTCTCTATTCTAACTTCTATTCTAATTCTACTGTCTACTTTCTAATGTCTACTTTCTAATCCATTACAAATGAGGGGGACTCCCCCTTTATATAGCTAGCCAAGTCCCAAAAGACGGCTAGGGTTACAATCAATAGAGTGGCCAGAATCGTGCCACCTCAGCCCTAAATAATATTGCCCTAAAAACCGCCAGGAGGGTAATAAATGTAGCCATAATGTCACCATCATCCTTCTAGAGATTCCATTTGTGAGCCAGCGTTCACACTTGTTCTCGATCTTCTTTCTTGGCGTTGTTCTTTGATTTCTTCCACTTGAGGTTTTCATCTTAGAGTAAACTGAGGTTATACTAAGTCTTAACACTTAGCCATTTTCTTGCAAATTTTCCTCCTTCGAGATTGAAACTCATCTTCATCGTGCCTCCACTTCAAGTCATCGTGCTCTGGCCTCGACATTCCTCCTGCAAAACAAGCAAGGAGAGAAGCATCAGATCACTTCATGATATAAATTTAACTCACTCACCTGATCCTCACGCTCCAACTTTCAAGCGTTCATCGCCAACTTTGCGTTCAAGTTCATGCCTTAGACAAACTTCATCTTTGAGAAATTCACTTCACCTGCTGGAGCTCTGATAACCTCGATTTTATTCATTTCTGGCTCAAGTAAACTATCTTCACGAAGGATTGAAGCAAATTCACCTAGGCAGCTTCTTTCAAATTCATCGTCTGGAGGATCTTACCTTGAAAACACATTTTCTTCACTTTTGCCTTAGAAAATTTTCAAATTTCCCTTAGGAAATACATCAACCTGGTGCCCACTTAAAATCTTCATCCCAAAATTCTCGACAAGCTGTGGAAGACCTTAAAATCAACTCCTCATCGATAATCTTCGATACCCAGAAGAAAATTTTCTCCAGAACGCATTGAACCCATGGGTGCACAACGAACGGGTTCATTTTATTTCTTGGATTTTGAACCTTAGAAAATATTCTTTCAACAATTTTGTTCTCGTTCTTCGATCCCCTCTGAGAATTTTGCTCTGACTTGGAAAAATTTTATTAACCTCGTGAAGCTGGCAGTCACTGACTTCACCTCAGGCGACTCATCTGTGTTTCAAGGAAAAATCCACCACCTCTCCAGACTTAGGCGTATTTTCTAAGGGAGAAAACATTTTGTGCCTTAGAAAATTTTTGAATCACTCTGGAAATTTTTCCTTAGAAAATTTTTGAATCTCTCTGGAAATTTTGCCTTAGAAAATTTTGTTTGCCTGCCAGCGAGAGAAGTATCATCTTTACTTAGAAAAATTTCATTCACAGAGGCGCCTTGTACATTTTACCCTTCACTCACCATTTTATATTTTTCTCCACACTTAGGAAAATATTCCCATGCCTTAGAGAAATTTTAAAATCATCTTAGGCGCCTAGCATACTTAGAAGAATTTTAAAATTACGCCTAGGCAATTTTCTAACACCTTATAACTCCCTTACTCTTGGCGCATATCACATTTGGGAAATTCCAACGCCTTCAAAATATTTAAAAAAAATCATCTTAGGCGCCTTACATACTTGGAGAAAATCACGCCTAGCAAAATTTATCTAAGGCCCACCACCTTGGGCGCATTTTGGCCTTGGGGAAGGATGAAAAGCTTTGACTTGGTTGACTTTACTTGCCTTGGGCGCATTTGGAGGGGTGAGGCGGATTTCTTTCATGCCTTAGAAATTTTTTTTTAACTTTTTCCTCTCCCAAGTTGGGCGCATTTTGCCCCTGCTGCAGGATGAAGTCCTTTGACCACTTTGACTCTTGCAATTTGGGCGCATTTTGCCTAGGCAAGTGGATGACTCTTCGCCTTCCATCTTTTGTCTTGACATGCACAAGTTTGGGCGCATTTTAGCCCTTGAGGAGGATAAAAAAACTTTGACCTCGTTGACTCCCTCCTTGCTTGGGCGCATTTTGCCTATGGAGGAGGACGAGTTTGTACTTAGAATTTTTTTTGGCCTCTTACTAGCATGTGGGCGCATTTTGAAGGGGGTGGAGGATAAACCTTGACACTTAGAAATTTTCCATGCTATCCACATCCCTTGGGCGCATTTTAGCCATGGTGGAGGATGAGAATCTTTTGACTTGTTGACATTTTCTCTCCTTTTGGGCACATTTCACCCCAGCTGCAGGATGGGCGCATTTGGAGGGGTGAGGAGGACAAGTTTAAGACTTAGAAAAATTTCCAGCTCTCATGCTTCAAGTTGGGCGCATTTTGGCCTGGCTACTGGATAAAAATCATTGACTTCTCTTTGACTTTTGTACCTTGGGCGCATTTTGCCCCCTGAGCAGGATGAACGCCATACTTTGAAATTTTATGCCTCTTCATCAATCTGGGCGCATTTTGCCAGGCCTGCTGGATGAAACTCCAGACTTAGACAAATTTTCATCATCCTTCGCCAGCTTACGTGCCCTGCTATTTATAGTAAGTCCTCTCAATTTTGCACTTCTGAAGCTCGGAATGACTTGAAATTTTGAACGTAGCATCCTCATAGCTTCATTGTCCTGTCTACACTGCCATTTTGTTCACCACGCTATTTATTACTTTTGTTTTTGAAGGTGGCTCCCCCTTTATAAATAGTAAGCTCTTGTTTTACGATAGCTCCCAAAATGCTCGTCGAGTTAAAATTGAATGAAGTGATCCTCACCGCGTGACTGTGGTACGACAGCGGCGTATCGAGGTGATTTACTATTTTAGCATTTCCAAATTGACTTGCACCCTCGTGAAAGTAAGTGCTCTGGTCCGACTTGAAATTTTTACCGGCCGGAATGCTGCGAGCGATCGCGATGGTTTACATCATCGGTTTTCGAATTTTGACTTTGATGCCTATTTTAGGCTCATTTCAAACCTAAATTGCACTGCATGCGTATCAAAAGATCTCCGTTTGTCCTTGTTTTTGCGGCACTGCGATCGGCTCGTGATTCTGAACTGCTGGGAGGCGGCTGCCGGAACACACCTGCTAAAAATAGCAAGTTCCTTACTGAGTGAGAATCCTTATTTGCATGTCACACCATTAAAACCTCAGCTCATAGAATCGCGACATGCAAAAGAAACCTCGACATGCAAACCTAAAAATAGCCTCCCGGAGAAATTTTGAATCTTGAGAGTGGTAGATCGTCTTGCATGTTATGTCATCAGCGAAGATCTTGAAAGCGGGGAAAGGGAATATGCGGACATGCAAGAAAAACTGCATCGCACCACGAAATTTGCTCCGGAAGCTAGACCGCTAAAAATAGTAAGTTATCTGTTTTCGCTCAAATTTGGCACGCGAATAGTCTGATATGCCCTGAATGCCGTGTGATGATCGGAATCTCAGAATAGCTGATAGATTGCTCTGAATTTCACACTTACTAAAAATAGTAAGTACCTGGAATTTGATGAAACTTGGCTGGAAACCTGCTGGATGTCTGCTGACAACAATGTTAAGCTCAATTTTCAATATATTCACTTTATTCGACCTCAGACTGACCAGGAAGACTCAAACCCTAATTTTCAGACTTGGCCAAAATTTCACGTTTTAAGCTCAACGGCAAAGAAAGACAGTAGAGAGACAACAACAAAAACCAACCAACACCAAACCAAAAGCAAAGCCAAAATTAGGGGGTCCCCATTTGCAATGGGGCGATGTGTGAAAAACGTCACAACAGGTCGCTGTGAAGATGGTCCTCGGGAAGGGGCACTTGGAGCCCCACGAAACTTTCAGGGTGAACACGCAAATAGCTTCAAGGTTTCTGGCTTTCCTTTTGGACATTCATACGACCAAGGCGGAAGCCATGGCTTTGGTCTGCAAATTGTTCAAGAAGGAACTGTTGGAGGGTTTGGATGAGGTCTTCAAGGCGGTGATTCCTGGGTCAGGGGTCTTGCGGCCAAACAATTTGGAGTTGTTAAAAAAACCGGGAGAAGTCATCAAGTATTACCCTTTTCTTCTGGACCTCAAGGGTATGGCACTGGTTAGGCACAGGATGACTGCGGCGATAGGTGCTAACTTCCTCAAAAAAGTAATGCGGCTAGTGGCAATGGACGACTTTGAGTGGGTATTGGAATTCGACGCCTTCGCCAAAGCCAATGACTTTCTGGAAGTGCGGGGTGGCCTTCTGGTTTTTGGTGCCCACTGGTAATAGGTGCTAACTTCCTCAAAAAAGTAATGCAGCTGGTGGCAATGGACGACTTTGAGTGGGTATTGGAATTCGACGCCTTCGCCAAAGCCAACGACTTTCTGGAAATGCGGGGTGGCCTTCTGGTTTTTGGTGCCCACTGGTAATTAGTTTTTTGGTTTCCTATGTGCTATGGCCGCTTGGTTCAGCCTTGGGCCGGTTTTGGTGTGAGCCTGTAAGCAGCGTTCCTAGGTTTTGTTTGGTGTGTCGAGTGTGGTCTGGTATTTGGTGCGTCGACTTATCTGGTTTGGCGTGTTGAGGCTGGTTTGGTGTGCTGGGGCTGGTTTGGTGTGTCAGGTTTTTTTGGTATGATGCTGGTCTGGTGGTTGTTAAGCTCTGAAAGTCATGGTTGCTCCTGCTTTGGCAAATGATTGTAAATTTTGTTACAAATTAATACAATATCCTATTACGAAAAAAAAAAAAAGATTGGAGAAATTTTAGGAGAGTTTTTGGTTTGGGGTGATTTCACAACTACAAGGGTAGATGTGAGTGAAAAACACCGATTAAGTTGGTCACCACATTGGGCAAGGAAAATTCAGTAATTTTTGTGATTATTCTAGAGTTTTCAGCACTGCAAAATTCATTCCAGCCAAGTACACCCAACAAGTAGGCACCAAACTGAGAGAGCACACCTAGGCCAAATCAGATCTAAGCAATTTCTAACCTTCCATACGCTTTTTTAGTGTGCTGTACAACCTAGATCACCACCATTCAGTACAAGGAAGGATTGAATCTGCAATTGTATTTTTTAGGGTTTAAACAGTAGCATAAAAATATTTATATTTTTTCAATGGCTATGCAACAAAAGCAGCATTTACAACCATTCATACAACAATAAAAAAACCTAGCTGTACAACTGTACAAATGCTACAATGAGTGATAATTTTGCAAAATTCAGAAAATTGTAATTTGTCATCGTAAATGGCCATTCTTATTTTTAGAAGTAAAATAAGGCATTTTGAGAGGTTTCAAGCAAATTTCTTCCTATCTAGGGTTTACTCTGAATTTTGTAGCAGTTAGGGTTTAATTTGGAAATCAGAAAAATACATTTATGAATTAAATACTGGCTGTTACATTTCAGTTCATTGAAAAATAAAAAAGGAACTAGAAATTTACATTTTCAAAGTTAAATATTGGTTGGTACATTCCATTTTCATTTGAAAATTCAGAAATAAAAATCAGGGTTTGCCATTAAAATATTTAAGGGACAATTTAGTTGTATCAGAGCCTTGATCTTACCAGCCTGCAGGGTTGAAAGCTAACATTAGAGTTCAGACCTACAATGGATACATGAGTGAAAAGGGAACTTAGGAGAGAGAACATGGATTGGCAATCTAATTTCTTACCAAAGGAAGATGTATATCCTATTCAAAAGATGTTGAAAATATAGGACGACCAATAATGGTACCTGCTTGAAGCCCCTAAAATCCTTGACCAATATCAAGGGATGTTTGATAAGCTCAAATCTGAATTTTCCTTTGATGATTACTTGTGTAACACTCTAACTAAACTACAGTTTAAGAATGGTAACTAACTACCAGATTCAGCTGAAGTGTAACTAACTAGTTTTCTTACTAGGGTTTCCTTTGCAACTTCGAACGAAAAAGATAACAATATGAACAATAACAATTCATCAACTAACTTCTAGTTTTCAATTTCAGTTGAAAAATATCAATTAACTATTTATATAAGTGGAAACCGCAGATGGTTTATAATTAACTTTTCCATTACTTTTGAAATGAAAAGAGCATTTATTACAGCCTAAGTCACAAGGTTTGAATTCAAATTCAAATTCGGCAACATTGAAATTCAGATAAAATTCGACAAGAAAAAGTTCGAAAATTAAAAAATTCGGATTAAATTCGCCTTATATAATTTTAATTTTTTAAAAATATAAAAAATAAACTTAAAATAAGTAAAAAAAAAATATTAATATACTATATGTTTAAATATATTAATAAAGTTAAACACAAAGCAAAATAAATAATAAATATTTTTTATAATTTAAATTTTAAATATTAGTAAATATAAATAATAAATAAATTAAATTATATATTAAATAATAAATATATTATAATAAAAGTTTTATTTATTTATTTTAAAATATGAAATTTGAACGTTATGAATAAAAAACAAAATTAAATAATAACAAATGGACATTCCGGAGAAAGAAACCTGTTATGGACAGAGGCGGCAACATTCTAGGATTCGGCGAAACACTAGACAACCATAGAATTCCCTTTTTTCATATTTTTCATCAATTAAAAACGTTCCTTCGAAAATGTTATATTCCTTGGATTTCCTTAGGATAGTAGTTTTTGTAATTTACATTTGGTAAAATTATAGTGCTGCGATAGGACTAGGCAAGACGACCACCGTGAAGAACAGGTACGTGGCGATGTCGGATGAGATCTTGGAAAAATATCCGGAATTGATAGTGGAAGGGGCCCCGATAGTTTGACAGAGGCTGGAGATCGCTAACAAGGTCGTGATAGATATGTCAATAGAAGCCTTGGAGAAATGCATAAAGGAGTGGTGCCACACGTCCTCAAACATCACCCATTAAAAAAAAAACCTAAGAAAAATGCGTTATGAATTTTTTTATTAAAAATCTGAAACTATATGAATTTAAACCGAATTTAAACGAATTTCATTTATTTTTAATAAATTCGACGAATTTCGAATTTCTAGCCAAAAATTCGGCGAATGCTGTGACATAGATTACAGCTATGAAATAACAAGTTAAAGTACATATAAATGAAATTAAGAGAGAGAGAAAGAGTTACAAGAAAGTACAGTCTGGAGGTTGGAATGCTTGCACAAGACTCTTCAAGGGAAAAAGAAATATCATCAAGGGATTTTCTGCCCAACCAAAGACCTACTGGTCTCCCATGTTTCTTCAACTGAAGAAACACAATCCTTCACGAGGGTAGTCAATAAAGGATCACATAAATACCATCATGCCATTTGAGCCTGGTGTCAAGAACCTATACTACCTGGTCGATCCTTCACTATAGGGTACTCCTAACTAGGAAGACCATTCTGACCAGGGGTATATCTAGTTCTTGATAGCCAACAAATGCTTAATCTAAGCATCATAACCTTGGCCAAGGATTTTATCAATAATGAGCACGTACCTCGTGCTGTCAGCACACTCACCCTTGTTCAGCATTTAAATTCTTAACCCAGTAAGTTTATAATTTCAAAGACTCAACTTATATCACTTATTACAATCAGGAAAAGATTGTATTTCAGATTTACAGAGGAGAGAATGAGGTTAATAGCTCAGTTCAAGATTTCGTTCCTCTATAATCAAATGCATTGTGTTCATTCTTTACCTACTAGAGGAAAATAATACTTTGTCTAAATCTCTGTTAAAGATTATCCTCAGTTCAAATTTATTTTTTCATGTCCCCTCCATTGTGACATTAAAATAATAAAATACACATTTAAAATATTAACCATTTGACATAATTATAATTGTCAGACAATATTATAATTCTAAATATTAAATAACGTTCTAAATATTAAAATAAATATTATAAATAACGATATAAATATTAAAAATAATCATTATGATCTAATGGATATATAAAATTAATAAAGAAACTAAAACATAAAATAATACTACACTTATCAAATAGAAAATAAAGTAATCTACGAGAAGTTGGTAAAATCTAAAAAAGAAATCTATGTGAATTTAAGAAGGAAAGAGTTAATTGCTTTGGGTAAACACAATCCCAAAAGTTTTTGGAGAGAGCTGCAGCAAAAGAAGAGTCAGATAGAAAATAATATCACTGGGAAGCAGTGGTTAGAGTATGCGAAGCTCTTGTATGAAAGACCGGTGGAGAAAATCAAGCCCCTTTTAATGCATGCCTCAAGTGAACTCTTCTCAGAGGAGGATATCAAGAAAGGCATAAAAAAACTAGCAAGCGGTAAGGCTCAAGATATTGATGGGCTACAGGCTGAATTCTTAAAAAGGGGTTGTGAGCTCCTCACACCTCACATCAAATACCTCTTTAATAGCATCACTCAAAATGGCTTTCCGGATTGAATGGGCTACCAGTGTGGTCATCCCCTTACATAAAAGTGGGGATATCAATAATCCCTCTAACTATCGAACTATAATGGTCAATCCTCTTCTTGGTAAACTTTATGGGAGCATGTTAGAGCGCAGAATCAGTAATTGGGCCGAAAGGGAAGGTAAAAGGGCAAAGGGGCAGGCTGGTTTCAGATCAAGGCATTCTACCATAGATCACTGCATCACGCTTAGGCACTTAATTGAGAAAGTTTGGGACACTCAAGGGGCTGAAGCCTTTTGTTGTTTCGTTGATTTCAAAAAAGCCTTTGACACGGTACCTAGGGACAAACTGTGGAATAGAATGAAGGAACTTGGTATTCCTGATGAATTTAGAGCAGCAGTCCATAAACTTTATGAGAAAGTTAGCGCTAAAATTAGAACAAAAGATGGTATGTCAGATTGCTTTGGTAGTGACATCGGGGTCAAACAGGGTTGTCCCCTATCTCCCACTCTGTTTGGATTATATATTGATAAGCTTGAAGAATGGTTAAACAAAACTGATGGGGAGGGTATTCAATTAGCTAGTTATGTGGTGAAGTTACTTTTATATGCGGACGATCTTATCTTAATTGCAAAATCTGCTCCTGGTTTGAGAGATCATTTAAAGGCTCTCGAGCTCTTTTGCCAAGAGGTCGGTATGCAAGTTAACACTAGCAAAACCAAAATCATGATTTTCTCTTTGAAAAGGAAGAAGCAGCAGTTTAATTTCATCTTTGAGGGCAGCCCTTTGGAGGTGGTGGAAGAATACAAGCATCTTGGGATTGATTTCCATAATAGGCTCAGCTGGGAGACTTGCAGGGCAAAAAGGATTCAGGGTGGCTGGAAGGCGTCTTATTTACTACATAATAGATGTAGGAAAGCAGAGTTATGGGATTGGAAAACCAAGAAAACCCTTTTTGGTTTGTTAGTGGCACCGGTTGTCCTCTATGGTTGTGAGGTTTGGGGGGGTAGCATGTCAAACCACAAGTGGAGGCAAGTTGAAAGAATTCAAAAACATTTGATCACTACTAACATCAAAGTCAAATCTTCGGTTCCGTATGAGATTCTCTTGGCTGAAACTGGTATGTTCCCGTTGGAGGCATCTGCTGTCATCCGGTTAATAAGTTATTTAAAAAAAGTTGAGAACATGGATTTGCACCGCTGGCCCAAAATGGTTGTTGGGGAGGAGCTAAACCGTAGAAAGAAGACTTGGATGAAGCAAAATAGCAAGTGGTTGAACAAATGGAACATTAAACTACATGAGTGCCCCAACACTAATGCAGAGATAAAAAAGTTTGTGCTAGAAAAGTTTAGGTCTACTATATGGACTAAGCAGGTTGGCCGTAAAAAGTCACATTATATCTAGGAGTTCAACCCCACGTGGGAGCATGATGAGAAAGACTATCTAAGGGTTACAATTAAAGGCAAGGCTAGGATTGTGGTCACTCAATTAAGAACCGGGTCACACCATCTTAGATGCGAGACAGGTAGGTGGGCTGTCCCCAAGGAGGCTTGGGAGCAACGAACCTGTATTTTTTGCAACAAAGGGACTGTCGAGACTGAATGGCACTTCATGATTGAGTGTGCTGCTTATGATGATATCCGTATCCAATATGAAGACATTTTGAAGGTGGACAATCTAAATGAACTTTTTAGGGAAACTAAGCTCCTCAAAACTGCTAGCTTTCTGATCAAGATCTATAATAGAAGGGCTGACATGGAAAAGAACTTGAAAATGGTTAAAGTTTAGGTGCTTGGTCCCATAGACTGATGGTCTCGTGGACCTCATTAAAAACCATTCATTCATTCATTCAAATATAAAATTATAAATATTATGACCATTATAATATTAAATATTTTAATCATTGTAATAAATACCAAAGATATCTATATTCAAGATAAAGCAATAAATATTATAAAAGAAGATTAAAATAAAATCAAAGTTTAAAGGCAGCAGTTCATAACAAATATTACCATTTAGGAAAGCAGCGCTTATGTCATTTAAATGGATGATTAAGGGGCAGCATTAATAAAGTGATTAATAAAGTTAAAATGGGAGTAATTAAATATGTCAAAAGGCTGCGATTAGTAAATGAGGAGTTTTGTTTGTTTGAAGGGTTATCACCTTTCAAAAAAGGTGTCTCTACTCTTGGAGACATAAAGGATATAAAATGAAATAAGAGATGGGAAACAAAAGGGATATGAATTAGACACATAGAGATCTGCATAGAAAGAAATTGAAGAGAAGTTAATACAGATATAGAAGGGAAGTTCATATGCAGATTTAAGAAGGGAGATATATGAAGAATAAAAGGAGAAGGAAGCAAGTGAATAGAACAATGAAGATTATTTGAATTTGAACAGATGTATAGAAGAAATACAATGGAGGATTTATGAGTAGACTTATGAGAGTTTTTGAACATACTTATGGATGCATAATAAGCAGATTTATGAAGGGGAAAGCATACATATTTGAATGGATTTATAAGTGGATAATGAAATATCATTTATAAGAAAGATTAAATGAAGAAGATTTGAGAATGGGAGAATGAATAGAACATATATGAAGACCATTCAATGTTGAAAAGATAAGAAGAGTATAAGGTGAGAACATTCAAGCATGCAAATAGATTTATGTTATGGTATATGGGACAAGGGGAATTATGGAATGAATAAATGAAAGAAAATAAAATAAGATACATTTAGAGATCCTTCAAGGAAGATAAATCCAAGAGGAAGAGTGGTATCAAACAAGAGATCTAATTGTCCATCATCCATTAAATAAGCAACATTGAAGGCGGAAGAAGTGAGAGATATGGGTAAGATAAATAGATAAATCAGATATACACTAGCAACTTGTATGAAGAGAAATGTATAGACAAGGCAGACTTGTGAATAAGACATATATATGATCAAGGTAGACTTATCAGAAAGGTATATACATTTAAGGCAGATTTGTATGAAGAAATTTTAGAAGATATGTTATCAATTGATAGAAGGCAGATTTGAAAAGGAATACATAATTAAAGAAATAGCAACTTGGGCATCGATGGATTGGAAGAGGGGAATAACCCATGGATTTTATGAAGGGAAGAGTATAATCAGATCAAAATCAAGGAATAAGGATCTAAGAGGACAAGATTTAGGGTTGTTCTAAACAGGGGACACTACATATTTCATCTACTGGCCATGAATAATTTGGAAGGTCTGACCTAGATTCAAAAACCCAAGGGTACAAGAAGATTTCGTCTCTAGGAACATAGAGAGATAGACACAAATATTTCTTGGGAACTAGATAAGAGGTCACAGCAGGGTTGAACAGAAAGAGAGATATTCAATTGATAGAGTAACGAAATTATAGAGTATATGATGTTTTAAACACTTAACATGCTTCAAGATCACATCCTCTACTCATTCCGATCCATTCAAAGTAAAGAAAGAGAGACAAACAATATACACAATTTAGAGATTCCAAGTCGTTTCAAAACATGCCTGGCTAGAAAACTAGAGCTTGATAAATTCTTTGCTGACTTTCCACAACAATTCCGAAATCAGCTACAATGTCAAGAGTTTCTTCGCTGTCTGGAAGAAACGATGGTGACGCACTACACGGGAGTACTGAATGCTTTTATCCGCCAAGAATAGGGTACGAAATCAACAAATAACCGATCGGCCAAGTTGCCAACAGAGAAGTTAGAACTAAGAATGCGAATGCCATACTAATAAGGAAAAGAAAGTAAAACTATTATCAATCGATTCCCCAAACAAAGAGGAAAGAGTGAAGCCTTTCCGAGAAAGATGAAGATTGCTGTTCGAATGAGAAAGAAATAAGTCTCAAGTGAATGCGGAGAAAGAATGAATGGAAAATGCCAAAGCAAATGTGAATGAGAGAAGACCCCCGAAAGAGAGAGAGAATGCCAATTAGAATGAATATCGTGTGAGTCTCAAATGAATGCCTAGAGATAGAGATGATTGCGCCCCCCCCCCCCAAGCAAAAACGGATGAAGAAGAATGAAAAGAGAGTGAGCTTGCGGAAAATGGAAAATCGTCTTGAAACCTCCAATCCAAGAGCATGCGACTGCATGACTACCTTCTTGGACGTTTCATCCAGGAGGCACGATGGGAGGTTGGTGGGGAGTTACCGCCTTCCATTCCCACCGACGACTTCAACTATTATTCTATCAACTTTTATATTTTATCGATGGACTTAAGGTTATTATTATTATTATTATTATCAACTTTAATATTTTATATTCATCTACTATCTCATGAGGTGCACTCCAAGAGATAATTACATGACTTCAAAGGCGAATGTTGGTAATCAATTAAAATTGACTTGTTTAAAATTATTTAATTAAAAGAGATATGTCCAACGTCACGACTTAAATGTAGCCACCTTACACCGACTCATGGCTTGATGATAATTTGATCCTTCATTGACTACGACCTCTCCTTGATGATATCCCCCTTTCCCTCAGGTGTTGGTGATCTTGCAACCACTTGACAAAGGAAATGGGTTAGACCGTTCTCGATATCATTTATAAAATAAAAACTCCTCAACACTTTCACTATGGACATATATAAGGAAATCATCCATAATTATAGTTATAACCAATAAATTAAAAATTCTTTCCCAATTTCACATTCTCATGAAAGGTAGTTAATCACAATGAACAAAACGACCATAATTACATTGCCATAATCTTGTTCAAGACAAAAGGGATGTAACATACTTCTCCCCTTTAAGAATCATCGTCCTCGATGATTATTTATAAATTCAGGTCTAAAATGATAAATATATATAGAGTTCTTAATTGTTCATAAACAGATAAGGAAACTTCTGAAGGATTTCATCATAATCCTCCCATGTGGCATTTTCCTCTAAATATTGGTCCCACTGGACCTTGCATTGTACCACCTCGTGGTTACGTAAGCGTAGCTTACGTACCTCGAGCACTCTAAGTGGCTCTATTGTGATCACCCCAGGATCCTGCACCTGCAAGGAATCCCAGTCAATCATATTGTAATGTCCCCTTTTCAAGCCTGACATTTTCAGTGACCGTCAGCCTTTCTTTGGGAACCCGAAGGCTAGTCGAAAGTTAAAATTAGGGTTTCCTAATTTTGAGGAGGTCATTGCTCGGAGATGGTAGTTTTAATGGCGGATTCCGTCTGGGTTTTCAGAGGGCTTCGCAGTGGTAGGTTCGTCTCAACATTCAGAGTGCTTTTTGGAATTTACTATTTTTAGTAAATTCTATTTTTGGCAGCTTTCCAGATAAGCTCAGGTTGGTGACTTCCGGTTTCAGATTGATCAGTTGACTTCATCAGTATTGGCTTCAGGGCACTTTTCGGAGAAATAAGTTGTCATTCAAATTAAAGTCACGTTTTAATTATTATATTTTAACGTTGACCTTGGCCTAGAGTTAATGACTTAATGTTGTGTTTAAAAAGTGGTCATTGAGGGTGGCGCCCTCATTAAAAGAATATTTTAATTATTGCAAAGTCAAAGCAGGGATTATGATGGGCGCATTTATCAAAGTATGATGTTTTAATTAAAATATCATTTATTAAGTCTTGAAGGAGAAAGTACGCCCAACCTTGAGGAGATTGGGTTTGACCTAAAAGCAGATTTTAGGGTTTTGTGAAGTCAATTGAAAAGTTATAAAGAGGAGTCTTGGTGCATCATTTGGGGATCTTTGGAAAATACACTGTTATGCTGCCGGATTGGCTCTGGAAACGCTTCGAGGAATGAAGGCCTCCTAGTACGGGCATCGCTTCGTGTTTGCAAGACAACATCAAGTGGTGATTCTTAGTCTAGTTTGTGAGTTATTGATATTTGTGCATTGTAATCGTCATTGTAATCCTTTAGTTTCTGTTTCTGCATTTTAGAGGTATATTAAAGGTGCATTTTAGTGACAGCAGATTTAATGTTTTGCTCATATCTCAAAAGGGACAAAAAATATAGTTCTGGGTATTGCATCATTAGTTGAGTTTGTCAAAGGCGCCAATATTCTCCAGTTCCTAGGATTTTTAAAGAAGTATTGAATTTTTGGGAAGAAATCGAATTTCTGTACTAGGCCGTACCATTTGCTTGTATAGAAAATCGTGCATTAATCATTGGAGATATTTGGATCTGTTTTCAGAGTCTTAGTTTGGTCGCCATCATTATTAGGGCATTTTGTATCAGGTTTCGTGATAATCGGGTGAATCTTGAGCAAGTTATGAACATTACCTTGAATTTGTAAGTTGCTGGTTATTCTTTTTAAAGTACAGATCTGACAGAAACAGCATACAAAAATCTGCATTTTCTGATTGTGATGGCACTGTGAATTACTTAAAGATTGTAGCAGATTCATTGTGGAATGTTCCATTTGATAAGCATATGATATCTTGACATTGCAGGCAGTCATAATCTTGTAAACTGGCAGTAGTACTGACCAGTGTTTTGATATTGCTTTGTCATTTCTTGTAATAATCATTCCTACTTTCAGTTTTAGAGTAAAATAGTGATAACTCCACCCTATGGTCGCTACTGTCCATTCTGGATGAGCAAGCACATTCTGGGTGTCGAGAAGTTTCATCTTTCAGCATTATTTCTTTCAAGCATTATTTTGTATTCACTCCGTCATATGGTCGCCCCTCACTCCGCTTTGGATTGGGTAGCACATACTTGGCGTTGAGTTCCTTTTCCAGCATAAGCAATTTATTCTAGATCCTCTGACCAATGCTCACCATCATCGGTGCCATTTTGGTTAGAGTTGCTTTCTTGCACGTTTGGGTTTTCTCATCTAACCTTAACGGGTGCACTGCTTTGTAATGTTGTAATCTGCAATCTAAAAAAGTAAAAAATTTTGGCTCGGAATATTTTCAGTGGTATCAGAGCCACGTATCCTGCCATCCTGTGAAATCAGCTTTCTATGAGTGACAGAGAACAGAGGTATCTGGCAAGAGTATACAAGAGAGGCACAGTTCAGACACAGTTGCATCAAGCCCCAGAAGGTCACACAGCTTCCGAGGTTTTGAGGGCTAATTGGGAGCCTTCACAAGAAACAGAAATGGGGGATAATGAAAGAGGTTCTGGCAACAGAGGTGACAGTGGGAAGGGTATAGACAATTCAGCCAATCTAGGTCAAGGACTAGATAAGAAGATGGATGCTTTGTTAGATATGTTTTCTCTCATGTTGGGGAGATTGGGTCCCAATACTCCACAAAACAATACAGGGCATGCCGGGGAGCACAGTGCTTCCAATCAGCACAATGGTCATGTTGCCCAGCCTTTAGGGAGCAACACCTACATTTCTGCTAGACCATTCAAACCCACATTTTTGACACCAGCAATCCCACAGCCTGACCCCGAAGAAAATGTTTCATCCTTGGAGAGGGTGAGGATAGGCCGTACAGAGTATGACACCCTTCCTGATGAAGTAAAACTTGACATGTCCTTCAATGATTACATGGAGTATAGAAGGAAGGATAGAGGCCGAGGGAGAAACTATGATCAAAGAAGAACCCCAGCACAAGGAGATTGGAATCAAGCTCTCAACAAGGTTACGCTTGCCCATTTTG
The DNA here is from genome assembly GCA_007258455.2 of Sequoia sempervirens. Lineage (NCBI taxonomy): Eukaryota > Viridiplantae > Streptophyta > Pinopsida > Cupressales > Cupressaceae > Sequoia > Sequoia sempervirens. The sequence continues at coordinate 38,881 of VDFB02257730.1, read as the reverse complement.
ATGGAAGCGATAATAATTCTGCTCGAGCCTGGTTACAAAAACTAGACAACTATTTGGCACTTAGGCCAATGGCTGGAGAAGAAGCGATTAGATTCGCTACGCTACACCTAGATGGGGTGGCGCATGAATGGTGGTACCATGGCCTAGTCACCTTAGGTCATGGGTCTATCACTAGCTATGATGAGTTCACCAATAGATTCATTGAGAGGTTCGAGAAGAAGGACCCAGAAGTGCATTTTAGGGAGTTGGCACAGTTGAGACAATATGGCACTGTGGATGCCTACATAGCTGAGTTTCAAAGACTTTCAGTTATGGTCACTGGAATCACAGAGAGAAGATTAGTAATCCTATTCACTGAAGGATTGATGGAGCCAATCAAGGGTTGGATCAAAGCTTTTGATCCACCGTCCCTACAAGAAGCAATGAAAAAAGCTAGAAACATGGAATGGGCTGCTCCCAAAGCAAAGTTCCATTCCAAACCAGCTTTTCACAAAGGGGATAGAGGGAAAAAGTTTAATCAGAAGCCTCACCATAAGGAGTTTAAACCACAGAAACCTCATGGTTCAAGATTGGATCCAAAGACTATCAATGAACTCCGAAGGAAGGGGTTGTGTTTCCGTTGTTGGGAAAAATGGTCCCAAGATCATGTGTGCCCAAAGGGTGCTAAAATTCATCAAATTGAGTTCTATACAGCTGATGAAGGCAATTCTGATTTTTCTGATCAGCAAGCTGATTTTGAGGACAGCGATGAAGAAAATACTCCAGAAGAGTCTGAAGGTGAAAAAGAAAGTGGTGGTACATTGGCTTAGCTTTCGAGCTTCCAAAAGAATGAGTCCTTTAAAGTTCGGGGAATGATCAAAGGGCAACGTATTGTTGCTTTGATTGACACTGGTGCAACACATAACTTCATAGACGAAGTTGTGGTGGCAAAGAAAGGATTGCAAACAGAAGACTTTGAAGGGCTCAGAGTTATGGTTGCGGATGGGTTTCACATCTCATGCACCAAGAGGATTCCGAACATGTCAATGCAATTGGGCAATTACGAAGTCAAGGATGACTTCTATGTGGTCAATATTGGAGATACGGATGCTGTCCTTGGCATTCAATGGCTGCGATCTCTTGGAGAGATCTCTCTAAATCTGCAAACTATGGAGTTGAAGTTTCAATCCGATGGAAAGAAGGTGGTGTTGAGAGGAATGTCAAATGGTGGCCCTCGGATTGTGTCGTTCAAGAGGATGGCGAAGTTGATGCGTCATGATCAAGTGGAGTGGGCTGCGGAGTGCATGATTCTTCCAGCTAGTCCAGCTGAAACGAAAATAGAGCATCCTCCAGATATTCAGTCTTTACTCACCAAAAGGAGTAAAGTGTTTGCTGATTTACCTCCTGGACCTCCTCCTGATCGAGGTTCAGAACACATCATAGAGCTCAAGGAAGGAGCTAAACCGGTGATCACAACTCCATATCGGTATCCGAAGAGGCAAAAGGACGAGACCGAGAAGAATATCCAAGAACTTTTGGAGATGGGTTTCATACGCCCAAGCAAGAGCCCCTTTGCATCTGCAGTGGTTCTTGTGAAAAAGAAGGATGGTACCATGCGCATGTGCGTGGACTATCGTGCTTTGAACCAAAGCACCATCAAGAATAGATACCCCATTCCCAGAATAGATGAGCTCATTGATGAGCTACATGGGGCTAAGTTCTTTTCGAAGATTGATCTGAGGTCGGGTTACCATCAGATACGAATGAGGGGGTCAGATGTGGAAAAAACAGCTTTCAGATGTCACTATGGACACTTTGAATTCTTAGTCATGCCATTTGGGTTGACTAACGCTCCGGCAACCTTTCAATCTTGCATGAACCGTGTCTTCCAGAATCAGTTACGAAGGTTTGTGCTGATATTTTTTGATGACATTCTGATCTACAGCAAGACTTGGGAGGATCACCTCAAGCACTTGGAGGAAGTGCTTAGTATCATGGAATCTGAGAGCTTATTTGCTAAAGCTTCCAAATGTGAATTTGGAATGGTGGAGTTACTGTACCTTGGCCACATAATCAGTGCTGAGGGAGTAAAGGTGGATCCGGAAAAAATCAAAGCAGTAGTTGATTGGCCACCTCCTGAAGAGCTTGACTCAGTTGAAAGGTTTTCTGGGTCTTTGTGGTTTTTATCGGAGATTCGTAAAGGGGTATTCACAGAATTGCTCCCCTTACTGATCTCACCAAAAAGGGAGCCTTTGCTTGGTCAGAAAAGGCGCAAATTGTTTTTGATAAATTCAAGAAGATCATGAGTTCGTGTCCAGTCTTGGCTATCCCGGATTTCTCCAAGCCATTCGAAGCCGTAGAATGTGATGCATCAGGTGAAGGAGTTGGGGTTGTCCTAATGCAAGACAAACACCCTATCGTGTTTGAGAGCAGAAAATTGAGGGGTGTGGAAAGATCCTATTCAATTTATGACAAAGAAATGCTTGCCATTATGCATGCATTAGCCAAGTTCAAGCAGTACTTGGTGGGGAACAAGTTCGTGGTTAAAACAGACCACAATAGCCTCAAGCATTTTATGCACCAGAAGGATTTAAATGAGAGGCAACAGAAATGGGTGTGAGTCAAAGCTAAATGACTTCGACATTGAATATGTCAAAGGAAATAATGTCGCGGGCCGATGCTCTCCTTTGCTCCCATCTTTAGCTCATTGTGTGAGCTTACTGCAGATTGGAGAGACATGTTGCTTGCTGATTATGCAAAAAATCAGTTTGCAACCAGCATTCTGGAAGGTACTTTCCATGATGAAAAGTACCAGGTGGTTGAGGGATTGATTCAGTATAAGGGAAGAATCTTTCTGGTGGCTGATTCTAAGCTCAAGAAGAAGATTCTTTTGAATTTTCATGACATTCCAGTTGCTGGTCACCAAGGTTTTTTCAAGACCTATAGGCAGATCCGAGAAAGGTTTTCTTGGAAAGGTTTGAAGAGAGAGGTTCAACGCTACATTCAGGAATGTCCTGTTTGTCAAGCAAATAAAAATGAGCATACATTGCCAGTCGGTTTGCTGCAACCACTTCCAATTCCCAATCAAAAATGGGAAAGCATTTCAATGGATTTCATCACTGGGTTGCCCAAGGCCCAAGGGAAGGATTGCATTTACGTGGTAGTTGACAGATTAACCAAGTTTGCTCATTTCTTTGCCATTTCCAGCACTTTTTCTGCAGCCCAAGTTGCAGATTTGTTTTTTCGAGAAGTGTTTAGGCTTCATGGGTTGCCCAAGAATATTGTAAGTGATAGGGACAGGAAGTTCCTAAGTACCTTTTGGCAAGAAGTTTTCAGAATGAGTGGTACTGTGCTCACTCCAAGCACGAGTTATCACCCCCAAACTGATGGGCAGACAGAAGTGGTGAACAAGTGGTTGGAAGGCTACTTGAGAAATTACGTGTCAGAACAACAGAAAGCTTGGGTTAAGTGGCTGCATATAGGCGAGTACTGCTACAACTCTACTTTTCATATGTCAATCAAAATGTCTCCCTTCTTGGCACTTTATGGGTATGAAGCACCCAACTTTGCAGATTTGGTGTTTGGTGACAGCAAAGCACCTTTAGCCAAGGATTTGTTGCAGCATAGTCAAGACATAATGAGATCCTTGAAGGATAATTTGCAGATTGCACAAAATCAGCAGAAGTTATATGCTGATCAGAGGCGGGTAGAGTGTTCTTTTGAGGTTGGGGATATGGTCTATCTCCGTTTACAACCTTATAGACAGTCTACTCTCAAGAAGAGTGGAGCTGAGAAGCTTAAACCTCGCTTCTATGGGCCATTTAGGGTCATCAGGAAGGTTGGGGCTGTAGCTCATGAATTAGAGCTACCTTCAGATAGCAGAGTGCATAACGTCTTCCACGTGTCTCGCCTCAAGAAGGCACTTGGTCACAATGTGGTTGCTTCTTCACAGTTGCCACCGTTGGACGAAGAAGGACAGTTGGTTCTAGTTCCCGAGGAGATACTTGATGTCAGAGAACGTTCCTTGAGGAATAGAACTATCAGAGAATGTTTAGTAAAGTGGAAGAACCTGCCTATGGAGGATGCAACTTGGGAAAGTGATGAGATATTGCAGCATCCTAGTTTGCGATTGCTTGAGGACAAGCAATCTTGGGGAGGGCGGACTGTAATGTCCCCTTTTCAAGCCTGACATTTTCAGTGACCGTTAGCCTTTCTTTGGGAACCCGGAGGCTAGTCGGAAGTTAAAATTAGGGTTTCCTAATTTTGAGGAGGTCATTGCTTGGAGATGATAGTTTTAATGGCAGATTCCTTCTGGGTTTTCAGAGGGCTTCGCAGTGGTATGTTCGTCTCAGCATTCAGAGTACTTTTTGGAATTTACTATTTTTAGTAAATTCTATTTTTGGCAGCTTCCAGTTGAGCTTAGGTTGGTTGACTTCCGGTTTCAGATTTGATCAGTTGACTTCATCAGTTTTGGCTTCAGGGCACTCTCGGAGAAATAAGTTAAGTCATTCAGATTAAAGTCACGTTTTAATTATTATATTTTAACGTTGACCTTGGCCTAGAGTTAATGACTTAATGTTGTGTTTAAAAAGTGGTCATTGAGGGTGGCGCCCTCATTAAAAGAATATTATAATTATTGCAAAGTCAAAGCAGGGATTATGATGGGCGCATTTATCAAAGTTTGATGTTTTAATTAAAATATCATTTATTAAGTCTTGAAGGAGAAAGTGCGTCCAATCTTGAGGAGAATGAGTTTGACCTAAAAGCAGATTTTAGGGTTTTGCAAAGTCAATTGAAAAGTTATAAAGAGGAGTCTTGGTGCATCATTTGGATCATCTTGGAAAATACACCGTTATGCTGCCGGATTGACTCTGGATCACTTCGAGGGATGAAGACCTCCTAGCATTTGGGCATCACTTCGTGTTTGAGAAACAACATCTAGTGGTGAATTTCAGTCTATGTGTGAGTGCACCTTTAGTTCATTCATTGTATGTTCAGTTTATTGTAAACTTAGATTAGATTGGCATATTCATGTTTCAGCATCTTGCATTATTGTAGACAGCAGATTTGAAGTTTTAATCATATCTCAAAAAAAGACAAAAATATCATTCTGGGTATTGCATCATTAGATAAGTTTGTCATAGGCACCCATATCTTCCAGATCTTAGATTTTTAGAAAGAGTATTGAATTTTTAAGAGGAAGTCGAATTTCTGTACTAGGCCGTACCATTGGCATATGCATTGGAATCCGTGTTAATTAAATCTTCAGGGTTTGGTTCAGTTTCAAGGGTCTAACTTGGTCGCCTAGGTCTTCTGAGTTCTTAGCATTTTATGGCATGTCAATTGGATGATTATTGAGCAAGTTGTGAACATTCTTTGGAACTTGTGAACTGCTGATTGCACATTTAAAGTACAGATCTGACGAAGAAACTGAATACAGAAATCTGCATTTCTGTTTTGTGGTTGGGACACTGTGATTTCTTAAGGATTGTAATTGATTCTTGGTTGAACGTACTATTTGATAAGCATATGATATCTTGGCATTGCAGGCAGTCATAATCTTGTAAACTGGCAGTAGTACTGACCAGTGTTTTGATATTGCTTTGTCATTTCTTGTAATAATCATTCCTACTTTCAGTTTTAGAGTAAAATAGTGATAACTCCGCCCTATGGTCGCTACTGTCCATTCTGGATGAGCAAGCACATTCTGGGTGTCGAGAAGTTTCCTCTTTCAGCATTATTTCTTTCAAGCATTATTTTGTATTTACTCCGTCATATGGTCGCCCCTCACTCCGCTTTGGATTGGGTAGCACATACTTGGCGTTGAGTTCCTTTTCCAGCATAAGCAATTCATTTTAGATCCTCTGACCAATGCTCACCATCATCGGTGCCATTCTGGTTAGAGTTGCTTTCTTGCACGTTTTGGTTTTCTCATCTAACCTTAACGGGTGCACTGCTTTGTAATATTGTAATCTGTCATTTGTAAATCGAAAAACGAAATAATTTTGGCTCGGAATATTTCATCTGAGGAGTCAGAGTCAGAGGCTTCAGAGCCTAAGGCAGAGGCAAAGTCAGAGCTTCAGATACAGGAGGCACGCCTATCTAGCATTCAGCAGGAAGGCTCATTCAGGATTCGTGGAGTGTTGGCAGGATAGAGGGTCATTACCCTTCTTGATACAGGAGCCACACACAATTTCATCGATGCTAGATTTGTAGAGAAACGTGGACTCATTACTGAGGAGTTCGAAGGGATTAGAGTTAAGGTGGCCGACGGTTATACTCTTAGGTGTGAACGCATGATTAAGGATCTCCCTTTGCGCTTGAACAATTATGAGTTCAAGGCTGATTATTACGTGGTGAACATGGGGGATATTGATTTAGTCTTGGGTATGAAGTGGCTTCATTCCCTTGAGGAATTCACTCTTCGTCTTAAGGACATGGAGATCCGTTTTGATGTCGATGGGAAGACACATTCTAAAGGCAATTCGGGACAGCAACATCAAAACAATTTCTTTTCGTCGGATGGAGAGACTCATGCGACACGACATGGTAGAGTGGGCTGCCGAGTGCACCTTGGCACCTATACAGGAGGGACAGCAGAAGACTTAGTATCATGCCGATACAGCAGTTGAGAATCAAGCATGATAAGGTATTCAGTGATATTCCACCAGGGAGACCTCCAGACAGGGGCATTGAGCATATTATAGAGCTTGAGGAGGGCGCTAAGCCCGTTATGATTACGCCCTATAGACATCCCAAGCGGCTGAAAGATGAGATCGAGAAAACGATCAAGGAGTTACTTGCTATGGGTCACATTCGACCTAGCAAATCACCATTCGCTTCTTCAGTTGTTTTGGTAAAGAAGAAGGATGGCACCTTACGCATGTGCATTGACTACGAGTCCTGAATAAGAGGACTATCAAAAATAGGTATCCAATACCTCGTATAGACGAGCTTATTGATGAGCTCCATGGTGCATGCTACTTCACGAAAATAGACTTGAGGTCAGGATATCATCAGATCAGGGTTCGTGAACAGGACATTGAGAAGACTGCATTCCGTTGTCATTGTGGGTACTTCGAGTTTGTGGTGATGCCATTTGGGCTCACTAATGCGCCAGCTACATTTCAGTCCACCATGAACAGGGTTTTTCATTCACTGTTGAGGAGATTTGTGTTGGTCTTTTTCGATGATATCCTTATTTACAGCAGGACTTGGCAGGAGCATTTGGCTCACCTGGAGACCGTGTTGAGTATTCTGGAGAGGGAGTCCTTGTACGCCAAGGAGTCCAAATGTGATTTGGGGATGACCGAATTGTTATATTTAGGTCATATTATCAGTGCAGAAGGAGTGCGGATGGATCCTGAAAAGATCCGCGCTATTATTGACTGGCCTACACTGGCAAACCTGACACAATTACGAGGATTTCTAGGTTTGTGTGGGTTCTATCGCAGATTCGTGAATGGTTATTCACGTCATGCAGCCCCTATGATAGATTTGTTGAAAAAGGGTGCATTTTGTTGGACTCCTGAGGCACAGGAGTGTTTTGTGAGATTTAAGGAGTTGATGACTACGTGCCCAGTGTTGGCACTGCCAGACTTTTTGAAGCCTTTTGAGCTTCAGTGCGATGCATCAGGTGAGGGCATTGGAGTGGTGCTTATGCAAGACAAGCACCCTATTGTGTATGAGAGTCGTAAACTCAGAGGGCCAGAGAGACTCTACAACATTTACGATAAGGAGATGCTCGCTATGATGCATGCCTTAGCAAAATTTAGACAATATCTTGTTGGCAGCAAATTTTGCATCAAAACTGACCACAACAGTTTGAGACACTTCTTGGGGCAGCAAGATCTCAATGATCGTCAGCAGAAGTGGGTAAGTAAATTGCAGGCCTATGACTTTGATATCTCGTATATCAAAGGTACACAGAATGTAGTAGCTGATGCTCTTTCACGCAGGCCTTATCTGAGCTCTATAGTTCACATTTCTGAGGATTGGAGGCATATGATTGTGGCAGAGTATGCCAAGGATTCATGGGCATCCAGCATTGTAGAGGGATCGATGATTGACACTAGATATACGCTTGTGAATGACTTGATCATTTACAAGAACAGGATTTATTTGGTCCCAGGTTCAGAGGTGAAGAACATTATCATGCAAGCTTTTCATGATGTACCAACTGCAGGACATCCCGGGTATTTCAAAACCTATAGATAGATTCGGGAGAGATTCACATGGAAAGGACTTAAGGTAGATGTTCTTCAGTATGTGCGTGAGTGCCCTGTTTGTCAGCAGAACAAGCAGGAGAACACGTACCCGGCAGGTTTATTGCAGCCACTTCCGATTCCTGACAGGAAGTGGGAATGTCTGTCGATGGATTTCATTACGGGCTTGCCGAAAGCCCAAGGGCGAGATTGCATATATGTAGTTGTGGATCGGCTGACGAAGTATGCCCACTTCTTTCCGATTACCACTACCTACACAGCTACACAGGTGGCAGAGGTCTTCTTCCGTGAGGTATTCAGACTACATGGGTTGCCTCGGAGCATAGTGAGCGACAGGGATAGTCGGTTCTTGAGTCATTTCTGGCAAGAGGTGTTCAGACTTTGTGGGACCGAGCTTACACCGAGCACCAGTTACCACCCGCAGATAGATGGGCAGACGGAGATAGTGAATAAATGGGTGGAGGGTTACCTCAGGAATTATATTGCAGGGCAGCAAAAGGCATGGGTCAAATGGATTCATTTGTGCGAGTATTGTTACAACGCGACATTCCATATGACCATTCAGATGTCCCCTTTCATGGCGTTGTACGGGTATGAGGCGTCGAGTTTTCTGGATTTGCTACTGAGTGACAGTAGAGTGCCGAGTGCTGGCGACTTGTTGCAGGAGAGTCAGGATACTATGAGGGCTCTCAAGGAGAATATTGCCAAGGCACAGAATCAGCAAAAGTAGTACGCGGATCAGAAGAGGACAGAGAGATCTTTTGAGGTGGGTGACATGGTTTACCTTATGCTGCAGCCTTACCGACAGTCTACTCTGAGGAAGAGTGGTTTAGAGAAGCTTAAGCCACGATATTACGGTTCTTTCAGGATCCTGAGGCGTGTTGGAGAGGTGGCTTATGAGCTAGAGCTTCCGGCAGAGAGCAGGGTACACAATGTCTTTCATGTGTCACGTCTCAAGAAGGCGTTGGGACACCGTGTGGTACCTTCTGCAGTTTTACCTCCCTTAGATGACGAGGGAAAGTTGATTTGAGTACCTGAGTCTATCCTGGAGTACAGAGAGAGACAGTTGCGTAGGAGGACTATCAGGGAATACTTAGTGAAATGGAGAGATTTGCCAGTGGAGGATGCTACATGGGAGAGCGAGGATATTCTGCAACATCCGGAGTTGAGATTGCTTGAGGACAAGCAATTTCAGGAGGGGCGGACTGTCATGTCCCCTTCTAGTTGACATCTCTCAGAGCATATGATTAGCCTATTATGCGACCCTCGTAGGCTGATAGGATGGATAGAGGGTCTTGATGGAGCTTGGCTCGGCTTCAGTTGTCAGTATTTGATCAGTTGGCTTTCGTTCGGGCTCTTTTAGACACCGTTTGCCTGAGTTGCTATTTTTAGCAGTTTTTGGCACTCAGCGAGGCACCCTTGCTATATTTAGCAGTATAGTTTGGTCACGTGCAGAATCACTCCTTGGTTCGCCAGCTTCAGACGGTTTGAGAATCGGATAGTCTTTGAGGAAGATATTAATATTTAATTGATTTAATTAATATTAATGTTTGGAGCTATATTATAACTTAAGTGCTTGACTCAAGGGGGCGTCCATCATTGAAAGGGGGTCGTTTTTAATTATATTTTATAATTAAAAATTTGATCGAAGACTATTGGAATAATTAAAAAGAAAAGTCAAATTTATTTTAATGATGCTTTTTGAAGGAATTCACACTTTTCAAAGGTTATAAGACTTTGCTTTGAAAATCGAGCTCATTATGTTATTGAATATTAGAAAATTGATCAAGTCTTCAACCAGAGCACGGAAGCCAAGGGTTTCAGTCTCAGAGCATTGGGGAACGAGCCATCTCCAGTGAAAGCAATTCAGAGGTTGTGAAATATCATCCGATTTATTGCCAGGCAGAGAGATTTCTTCATTCAGAAGAGATTACAGAGCATTCACAGATCTTTCACTTTCAGAGTTTTGTTTGGGTTTCATCCAGAAAGCATTCTTCAACTAAGGCGCATCATATTCTAGGGTTTGGACATTGTTTTGAAAAAGCTGTACACTTTGTACTTGCTGATCTGACAGAGCCGTACCACTGCAGCAGGCCGTACTTCTTCATTTCTGAAGTCGTACTTGTATCTGGTGCAAATCGCCTATTCTTCTGGACTTTGGCTTTCATTCTTTGTGGCGCCTTAGCATCTGGATCATTTCCGGAGCATCAGACGGAGGGAGAAGCATTCTATATTGAAGCCGTACCATTATTTGTATTCTTTCAACTGGCAGCAATAATCAGGTTTTTACATTAAAATATCATTGCCTTTTTGATTGCATGTTATTGGATCTTCATTGTAATCATTCTAGAAGATAAATAAATAGTCTGACATCCGTATCTTCAATAGATTCAATAGTTCCCAGAGTTGAATGATTTTATTTGAATTTATTATCAATTTCTTGCAAAATCGCATTATTACATTTATGCTCAAAAATCACAAAAAAAACCAAAAACTTCAAAAACAAACAAAAAAAAACGTCAGATTCAGAAAACAGGGGAAACTGGAGTTTCTACACAACCACCATTTCTTGAACAGGCTATATATCTGAAATAAGCTCTTTGAATACCAATGTTTTGTTGAGCAAGAGCTCTTCAATTTCAATGTACATCTCCCTGTTTGGTATCACTGCATTTACACGTAAGACTTCCAACTGTACTTCATTTAAAGTATACCAATTCCTCAAATCTCCTTCCATGGATTCCAAGCTTTGTTTAAAGGTGTCGGAAGCTTGGCGCAGTTTTAGCTTTGCTATCTATCAGCTGATCAAGCCAAGAATCTACTGCCTTTGCCTTTTTCCCTGCCTTCTTAATCTGTTTTATGGACTCTTCAAAGATAGAGGAAGATAATGAATCAACCGTTTCCGAAGATTTAGTAATCTTTTGAATGACTGAAATAAGCTGTGCATTCTCTTCCTTCAGCTTTTCTTTTTTGGCCAAAAGTTCATTTTAACTTTGTGTTAATAAGGTCACAAAACTTTGCGTATCATGCATCATACTGTCATGTGTCTATTTTCCCAATTCTACTCTGGTGAACCTGTAATCAGACACCCGCATCTCTTCTTGTGGCTTATTTGTAAGAGGCTCTGCTACCTCTGCATATTTCATTTTTTTGTTGTCCACAACCACCCGGGAGATTGTCTTGGCTTTCTTGGTGACCTTTGGCTTATATTTTCTTAGCTGTTGGAAATCAAACGCGTCAGGAGAGATCTCTTGCTTCTTCCTGTTTGGAGTAATTGAACTCAACCATGGGGGTAGATCCAATGTACTCATATCTAAAACAACAACTATGATTTGTGTAGAAACAAATTCTTTCTATACCAAAGTTGTCATTCTAGGAGAAGTCTCGGTCTGAATAGCAACAAGAACTTGCTCAGATGGAAAATTATGACCAGCATCAGTCATGAATTTAGCAAAATTTATTGCTGATGTGTCTATCTCTGGGAGTGATATTTCTGATAGCCTAGCATACATCGGATTAGAATCAAAGACATTCTCCAAATTGTCATGCAAGCTATCCATAGATGTGTTCAATGTTGATGTACTTGTGGTATTAAGAACAATCTTCGTGGGTGCAACAGGAGGAACAAACACTGTTGAGAAAGAATCAACATCACTATTAACTGGAGACATGGGAGATGATTCAGATATTTGCGGAAGATTCATGTGAGGAGACTCCACACTCAAAATAGTAGGAGATTCAAGAATATTTGGCTCTTGTTGATCAATGACCTAGATCTGTGTCTCCTTAACCTCCTTCCCTTTTAGTGTTATTCTTTCCAAAGGTTTCTCCACAACTTGGCTGGCTTTAAGCTTGATTCTGGTTCTTGAGGAAGAGGCATCTTCTTTAGATTTGTCTCTTATTTCTGATTTCAGCCCAATAGATCTAGTTGAGTCATCTTCAGCTCCAATTTTGATTTTGATGGCCTTTGTACCTCTACTCTTAAGCCAAGTATTAGTATTTGCTAAAATTGACTGAAATCTATCAAAAATGGAAGTGGACTCCTTCTGAGACCACTGTATTGAAGGAATAGGAGCATAAGCAACCCTCTGTTCTTCATACTCTAAATCTAAAATCTGCCCATCATCAATTATTCCTTTTGGGACCAAGGTTAGATTAAGATCCACAATTTGTTCTAATGTGAGCCTGCAATAATCCATCCTATGGATGTCCTTCTTAGTTCGAAGGTCTACCCAAATGTCTTTTATGCGATGCACATGCGTGAAAGCTCTTTTTACTTTATCCTTCGTTCTTCTGTAATCAAAATCCTTTCGTGCCTTAAACTTTTTCAATTTGATCTCTGGAAGTTCAGTCTCCGTTGCCTTAGCTTTTGAAGTAGTCAAAGAATACCTTCCGATTTGCAATGGATTATGTGATGAAATACTGACCCCAACTTTATGTTGTGTGACCTGACGTGCATGCACCACCATCAACTGCCTTGCTAACTCCATCAAAATGATTTTATCCGTTAGATGTCTTGGAAGCATGTAAGGCTGATCTTCAAAACAACCAACTCTCATGTAAGTGAAAGTGGGAAACTGAAGAAAAAGACACCCATATTCATTCACCTTTTTCCAGGCAGCTTCAAATACCCTATTATTCTTCAATGCTCTGTCAAACAGGCACAGGAAATGACCAAAGAAAGCGTCCTGAACCCTTCTATAATGGATTGAACTTGGTCTGAAACACAGCTCATCATAATATTCCCACACTGTTATTAGTGATCTATCACCTTTGGTAGAAAGGCTTTGAAACTGCCTTAGTGATGCTGCTATGTAGACCAAATAGGAATTCATGTAGAATGTGAGAGTGGTAGGAACTCGTGCAAGTTGTTCACACAGGTTATCACTAATCACCTCAGCCCAGAAAATTGGATGTTGTGCCTTCCTTATGAACACTATGTATTTATACATGCATGTTTCAAAAACATTGGAGAATTTCAAACCCATCACCTTACTTAGAAGTGTGATCATGTCATTGAACTCCTTAAAATCAGATTGGTATAGCTTGGGCCACTGGGATTGACAAGATCTCTTTTTTTTTAAGCCATTTAGAATTGATGTGTTCAATACAATCACTCTTCTTTTGTTCATAGTGGTCATGAGCACTCTTCATTGAAATGTCTGAATACACAGGAGCATCAGGAACCCTGAAGATTTTATTAATGGTTTCTGGATCAAGTCTAATAACCATGTTACCATCTTCATCTTAGATAGTTCTGGATTCTTTATGAAAATGAGCTGCACATGCAAGAACAAATTCTAGCTCTAGGGCAACAACAGGAAAAGTGGAAACCAGATGAATATGGCTTCTCAGTAACAACTGCATATCATGCGAAGTCAACTTCTCAGCTCTTTGAAGAAACTCGGACATATCAATATGCCCGATCTCTGTATCTCTGATTTCTTCAACATTTGAGAGTACGTGAGATGGATAAATCTCATTCTGATACTTTATCATACTTATATTTTATCTTTCTGTTTGTTAGAGAAGTTGGTTCCCCTGTCATTGAACAAGAATCTACAAGGCTGCGATGAAAACTCCATAGAGTTAAAACGTCGTCATCATCAATAATCGAAGGAATGGTATTCATGAAGATAACAAGATTTAGACTCAGTTTATTTTGACCATTTGTTGTATGAAGTTGGAAAATGAATGAAATGACTTCAAAGGGCACATAAATGAAGGATATAATCAATTTCGGATCTTGGGGGGCTTATTGCAAGTGAAAGAAATATATGTTTTTTATGGAAAAAATAGAGGAGTTTGATTGCATATTTGAAAACTACAAGTTATAACTTTCTATTTGCACTCGCAATCAAGTCCAGAAAGTCCGACTTTGATCACTTTTAAAACATTTCAGGTTTTGGGATGCAAATTACAAGGAATGCAATTGGGTTTTTTGAGACACATTACAAGTTCAAAGTGCAAAGTAGGAAAACGGGAAGGTTATTACTAGTTTCAATTTGAAACTTCAAATTGCACTCTTAATAAAAAATTCCTACTTGCAATAGGATTATGAAAACCTGATTACAAGCTGAGATCTCATTTTAAAACAGCACTGATTATAGATTTGCATTCGCAACCAATAAAGCAAAACCCGATTTCAAGTTGAAGCTTCATTTTAGACAGAGGCGTTTCAGCAAAATGACAATGAGGGTTTGGATTCAATACGTTTTGAGACCAAGGCGTTTTAGTAAGGTGTATCATTTAGACATGTTCTAAAACTGTTTGGGAAAAATGATTAGGGCAATAAAAAAGCCTCAAGGTAAATAAAAATAAGAAACAAAAATGAAAGTGAAAAACAAAAATGAAAGACATACTTGAAATAAAAGATGGAAAATAAAATGGAGAAGAAAACCAAGACGCCTTGCACAAACTCTACAAATGAGGATTACTTGATTTATCACAACTGAGAGCCCTCACATTGCAGTTAAATATTTATGAAATCACCATGAAATGAGGAAGACAAGCAAACTTGAACACAAACTACCCTCTCTATTTATGGTGTTGGATTTTTCAAAACATAGAGCAAATAAAAGAACAAATCGACCTCTTCAAAAATACTTTACAAGTGTTTTCAGTTAAATCGGACTCTTTAAAGCACTTTGCAAGTTCATTATTTACTCTAAAAGGGAGTCAAGTTTTTCACAACATATTACAAGTTTATTTTTTTATATTTGTAACTCGTAATGATGAAGTAAAAACCCGATTTCACTTAAAAGCTTTAAAAAAAACAAATCGGTTTTTTCACAACACATTGCGAGTGCAAATAAAGATAACTTGCAATGTGAGTAAAAAGTTCCTACACTTGTAAGTTAAATAAAAAGTTCCTATTACTCACTCGTAATGAAGTATCAAAACCCCTACTTGCAGTGATGCCTCTGAAACTCGAATTTGACCAAAAACATAAGAAAAATGACCCAAAAACTTATGAAAATGAATAGGAGTGGATGAAAAAGGATGTCCAAGGGGACCATTGATCCAAGACCAAAAAATTCCAACGTTTGTACCTTGTAAAATGTGCTTTAAGGAAGAAGATCTTCAATTTTATTCAAAATTTTGATAGGTTATCCCAATTTTTGGCAAGTCAAAAATTAGGGACAATAAGAAGATAAAAAGCCAAAACTTATCCTAATTTATAAGCCTTTGCAACATGGTGGCAAAACATTGCATTGTAGTCTACTTTCTATTTATTTTAGTTTGCATATGCATTTATTCTTGTTTCAGTTCAGAACTTTTTTTGGTATGAACTATGGAATAACCTACTTTTTGTTGTCGTCAAAGGGGTTGTGGTCAATTGGTAGGGCCCCTTGGTTTTCATGTTGGAGGCTAATGTTTAAATCTCCCCAAGGGCATCTTAGCACTAGTAGGCATGTTGAAGTGATACCACCACTTCGGTTGTAGTGTGTGGTAGTCCTATAGGTGATGTAGGAGAATTGGAGGAGTGCAAAGAAGTGGGAAAGAGGATTGGAGGAGTTGATGGCTTGTAGAAGGAGATAGGAGGTGAGAAGAATGTAAAAATGTTCAAGTTGGAGGAATGTAGGAGGGAAAAGAAGATGTAGCATTCAAGTTGGAGTGTAGGAGGTTTATGGAGGGTAGAAGAAAAAGGTAGAGTGAATTCCTTGTAGGAGGAGATAGGAAGTGAGAAGTGTAAGTAGGAGAATTGCAAGTTCAGCTATGATGCCCTCTTTTTTTTTAATTAAAAAAATTAGAATGATACCAAGAAGAAAAGTACAATGCACTCACAAACAAAGCAAAACTCTCATGATAACATTGAAGTTTTTTCTTATTAATCAAATTTTTTGGATTACATCAATGGAGGATACTTTCATGAACATGGAATCACTTGCAAATCTTCAATAACCACATCTAGCCGCATACAAGCTTTTTATTTATTATAGCATGCAATCACATGTAAGCAAACTACAATAATATGCAAATTCGTTGATAGAAGATCTTTCCCCGAGTTTGATTTGTATGGTTTTGTATGATGTTTCTCCACACCACAAATCACAATGTCAATGGATAAGAAAATGCATTCAACACAAATGCAATTTGTAGATGAGATTGCCCACAAGAAATCAAAGGGGTTTTGTCTTTGGATCTGAGAATTTTGTTTTTGATTTAGCAAATGAGTACTTGCTTGACATAGCCACCCTTTCTAGGTCTAAAAATCACTCAATGTTGGTTGGGCTCTATTCATTCGTTGGCATGCTCCAAACCCTAAATGCCTAGCCTTAGTGTCAAATAATAAAGATTATCTTTATTTGATATGACACTATTGTCATATAACATGGTGCTAGTGTAATAACATTATATTGTCCAGGTAGCCAATAAATCTTTCCCTTTTATTATTAAATCAACCATAATTTGAGAGCTACTCACTAGAAAGACCCATTGACTAACACCCAAATACAATCATAGGTTGCATGACATGGTCCTATCTTCCTAACCCTCCAAAAGCCCCTATGAAATATGAGCAAGCTTTTCTAAGGGGACTTATAACAGACATGTACACTTAAAAATATCAAAGGGGCTAAACAATATCAATAGTAAAAGGGTCCCCTTAGGGTAAATCCTCCATGAAGAGACTAGTGGTGAGGGGTAATGTCCCCGTTTTTAGCACTTCACTTTTCAGTGATTGGTAGTCTATTCCCAGTGTGCTGTCGGCAAGTCAGTGGCAGAATTAGGGTTTCCAGCTGTTTGATGGGTTTTCTTGAAGACTCAGGTTTCTGCTTGTTGGAGTTTGGATGTTTGGATTCTGGATTCCTTCTGGGTTTTCAGAGAGCTTCGCAGAGGTATGACTTGCAACTGCTTCGGGCAACTTTTCCGAACTTACTATTTTTAGTAAGTTATGACGGCTACATCTCTGAGTTTAGGATTTTGGATTGCAGACTCTTTCTGGGTTTTCAGAAAGCTTCGCAATGGTGTCGCATGCATTACATTCTGAGCAACTTCCTGAATTTACTATTTTTAGTAAATTCTATTTTTAGCAGTAGTCCGGTCAACATCAGCTCAGCAGGCTCCCTCTTCAGTCAGTTCAGTTGGTTTGATCAATTTTGGCCTTGGGGTGCATTATGGAGAGATAAGTTCATTTATTTAAATAATGTTATATTAATGTTATATTTTAATGATATGACCCCTTGGCCTAGTGAAACAACTTTATGTTGTTTTAAAAAAGGGGACTTTGATGGGTGGTGCCTCATTTGGGGATGGATTTTAATATTCCAAAGGTTGAAGAATACAGTGGTAAAAGGGGACGCCAACCTCTATGAAAGTCAGATTTTAATTGTTTTAAATCAATCAAGGGAAAAGCATGCCATCTTGAAGGAAGGTTTGGTTAAGTCAGAAAACCTAAAAGTATCTTGTGGTGGGGCGCATTTCTTAGGGTTTTCAAGAGATCTTCTCAAAGGTCTATATAAGGAGGCTACTTCTATTCTTTGGAGGATCTTTTGTCTACAGTAATGTTACTCTGCTGGAATGGTATTGGATCGCTTCGAGGAATGAAGGCCTCCTAGCTTGGCTCTTCTTCTTGCTTGAAAGACAACAACTAGTTGAAAGGTTTGAGTGTTATTGATTTGTCTTTTCAGTTATAGTTGGTTTCCTATCCTTTGTAGTTGAGTTTTATCATTTTCTGTCAATTCCAGAGTTGCTGGTCATGACTGCTGAATGTATGTTTCTGCTCACAAGTCTCAAATCATAAACATTCTTGTTCTGGGTATTGTCTCATTGTGTTTCCCTGTTGGAGGCGCCCCTTCATGAATATTTGCAGATTTTAATATGAAGTTTCTGATTTTATAAAGTAAATTCGTCATTCCTTGAAGGTCGTACTTTCTGGAGTGCCTTGGGATTCGTGTCAGTAATTAATAACCACTTTTAGTTGCCATTTCTTATTACTAAACTAGGCGCCATCATTTTGAAGGTCTATTGCATCAAACTTGAAGTCATTTGAGTCAGTTTTGAGTGGTATATGAGCAATTTAGTGGGTTACAGGCATGCTGGTTATATATCTTAAAGTGCAGGTCTGTCATAACAGATTTGAGAAAATCTGCATTTTCCTTCTTGGATTGGTGTTGGGAAATCATTAAGGCTTTGTGAAAGATTCCTTGTTGTTGCGGCAATTCGAAGAGCTCTAATACTTGATCTTGCAAGCATTAAATATTTTATTGTAAGCTGACAACAGTTCTTTAATCTTGCTTTATCATGATTTGTAATGCTCATCTTTACATTCTGTGTACGCAATTGTATTTCTTTATATCTCCGTCATATGGTAGCTCCCATTCCGTCTCGGGTTGGAAAGCACATTCTTGACGTCGAGTACTTCAGCATTCTTGCTTATTTCCCTTAATAGCATTGTAATTCTTAGCACTCCACCATATGGTCGCCTCCTTTCCACACTGGATTGGGTAGCACATGCTTGGTGTTGAGTTTGTTTTCAGTACTTGTAGCGTAGAAGATCCTCTGACCATATGTTCGTCCTTCGTGGATACATTCTTGGTTAGAGTTACATTCAGTTGCATTTTGTTTAAGGCACTGTCGATCCTCTTGCCATATGACAGCCTCTCTCTTGTTGAGATTGAGTGCGCATTCTTGGCAACGAGTTATTTGTAATCTGCTGGTTTGAATTATCTAACCCTAACGGGTGCTCTTTGCATTGTTTTGTACTCGGTAAAAATTGAAAAAATTGGCTCGGAATATTTCAGTCCCACCTCAAACAAACCTCTAAAAATTTAGTAGATGGCCATAAGATATAGGAAATGGTTTAGAACTCATTGAAATATAGGGGAAAAATTACATAACCAATCCTAACTAGTATATAATTCTCAAACAATCACCACTTTCCCATTGAAAAGCATAGACATAGGCTTGTGGGTCCAACATATGTGACTTAGTGAAAATAGGACATTGCAAATCCTCCTTTCCTATAATTGCTTGGGATGTTCAAGTATCTTTGGCCTCTCCCAAGTAGCATCATCCATGGCTCCTCTAATGGCCCATGTACTCCATGATGGTCTTGTTCCTCAATCTTCTCTCCCATGTGTCAATTGTTGGCGTTTAAATTCGCACCTCTGGAATGCGGATTTGAAAACGGACAGCTATGCACAGATAAACTGCTCTTCAAATTAGGAGGGGAAGCTCCCTCTTGCTGATGGTGTTTGAAAGAAAGTAAACTAAAACTAAGTTGCCTATCTTTTGGGATCAGCTTAGAGCACAAGGTTTTTTAAACACAAACGCCGCAGCTGAGATTTTCTGATAAAAAGTTCAACTACAACTAACTTAAACTAAAGACGCCTTCCTAACCTCTCAAGTAATAGCAGAGCAAGAGAAGTTAGAAATTAACAAGCAGATTCTCCCGACAAAAATACTTTAATAACTTCTCCCAACAAACACCTTACTTACCACCGTAGTTCGAAATAAAAGATCATGAAAGCATAACATAGATAACTAAAAATCTGAGGATTTCTACCAAGGCAAAAGAGGCTCATGATTTTATTACTCAAATCTCAAACAAAACTCCCTTCTAACATGCCTTGAACAAGAAATTGCAGCTAAGGAGGCTTGCAAACTTATTCTTAACACAATAGAAAACAGCAATCTCACTAACCCTTGTTGGCTAGCTCAACAATCTGCTTATCACAAACACAATCAACCGGAATCAATAACTTGTCGTACATGTGCTCGCGAATTTGCTAACACAACTGCTCCAACACAAAGTGAACTGACACTGAATAACAACTTATTGGCTAAAAGAGACTCAGCAGTTTGTTATCGCAATAACCGTTCCAACACAAAGTGAACTGACACTGAATAACAACTTACTGGCTAAAAGAGACTCAGCAGTTTGTTATCGCAATAACCGTTCCAACACAAAGTGAACTGACACTGAATAACAACTTACTGGCTAAAAGAGACTCAGCAGTTTGTTATCGCAATAACCGTTAAGAAACTAAATGAGCAAAGGCTCTTATTTATAGAGAAGCAGAGGAGCAGGGAACCCTAAAATCTCCTTGTTAATAATCTAGGGCTTGCTCAAGAAGCAAGCTTTATTACTAAATCTAGAAAGAAGAAACCCTAAAAGCGTAAAAGCTGGAAACAATCTCGCTAACTATTACATCTTATCTTCTTTCTATCTCAAAGAATGGATAAGGATTATTCCAAGAATAGAAAGAAAGCGGAAAGAAAGCTTCTGTGAAGAAAGCTTTAAAGCTCGATCACATCCACTAGAGGTCTCAGATTGTCCCGACTCGTGCATCTATGCCATCAACAACAAAGAAAACACCGCCAAGAATATCTTCAACATCTTCTGCTAATAGATCTCGTGAAATCTTCAACCTCATTGGCCGCTTTATTGAACTTTGTTGACATCACTGAAATATGACCTATCCTTCCGCCAACTGGGCTGCAACTATGAATAACATTCTGGAACTGATTTTGCACCTCCTCAAGCCCGACGTAAGAACCATCTTCAAGATTGTACTGAGAGGGGATCTCTATGACAAATTCACTGATGAAAAGGAGAGCTTCAACCACCCTTTTCCTGTAGGTGATGAATTCTTCAGATATCCTCTCATAGGTTTTAACTTTGAAAACATGACGCTCTCTCCAAGCAAGGATTTGTCTTTTGTGCTCCTTTGAAACCGCTGAACCGTAGGCTGTGTCTAAATCAGCAATGATAATCTCATGCCTAGGTTTTACTTCAGCCCATGTTTGTTCAAATCCTTGGATGCTTTGACGAAGTTTATGAGCATTCTCCCTCAACTGGAACATCCGAGCCAAGATCTCCTTTCCTCTGACAATGAAGCTCTCGATCCACTCCTGAGTCTCTTTCCCACATATGACCAGCTGTCTTAACTGATGGTGATCAGCTGGTGTCTCTAAGATCTGGGGCAGCAACTGGGTTGCTTGTGAAGAACCACGAACAAGGTTAGAGATGAAAAGCCTAAGCTGCTGATTTTCAGCCTTGAGGGCTGCCTTGTCTTCTCCATCTTTAAGCACTCTTTCATGTAGGTTTTCGGATACAACTTTGAAGAGACTCAAATCTGCATGTCTGGTATTTCTACCAAGATTAGCCTTGACCATTACAAAATCATCCATGTTCACCTCATCCCTATTCTTATCTTCTGGGGGCACTGCAGTCTCTACGACAATCTCGTTATCAGGATTCCTATCAAAGTGAACTTGCTTCTTTGCCTTCTTCTTAGGAAGTTCCTGATAAATATTATCGAGATCATCAACACTCACTTGACATGAAGGCCTTCTCCTAACCCTTCCTAAGGAGTTCTCAAGCCAAGACACCGTAGTATCTCTACTAACTTCCTCAGGAGGTACTGCTGCGATCTCTTCATCATCTTCGATATCAAGATCAATGTGAATTGGTGATGAACCCGTCAAAGGTACAGGAACATGTGTTGAAGGCGGCTCCTCTGCTTCATTCTGAGGTATGGGCTCGTCAAGAGGAATTTCTGAATCAACTGTAGGCTGTTCCTGTATGACTATGCCTGAGAAATCCAACCTTCTTTTTACATTTTTATTCGATCTACTGCCTTTGACGCCATCTTGAGACTGACTTTTACCCTTTCCTTTTGACTGTGCTGTAGAAGAAGAGGGAATTATCCTTGGCGGCTCTGCTACTGGAATAGAGTTCTTCCCTTTAAGCACTAAGAAAACCTTACTATACTCCACGACTTGTCTTGTTCTGTCTTCAACTGAAAGAGATTCCTTGTTTGCCCAATTAACTTGAGGAAGAGGCTGATCCTCGATTCTTTTCTGAGTGTACATTGGTAGAAGAACATCTTCATCATCATCAGAGAGCCCTTCTATATCTTCATTTAAGCAATCTTTCATCTGATGGAGAGTTAACCTGCTGTAGTTACGCCTTTGTACTTCAAACTCATCTGCACAGTTAGCCCAAAAATCTTCAAGTGCGGGTATGTGATTGTAATTCTTCTCCAACCGGCCAGCATAGACACCATGAGGATCAAATGACCGCCTCTCACTATAGGATTTGAGACCGAATTTATCTAATTCTTCTCCAATTGTCCTGGCATCTGCAGCAGTCCTGCATGTATAAATACCCAACCCTAATGGAAAGTGAAGAGAGGGTTCTTTCTATTTCTCAAGACTGTGTGGACACCGTGAGCTTGCCTCAAGAATTCCATGAAGATAACCTCATCTGACGGATACTTTGGCAACATGAGCGGGGCACCTGAATAACCATAAACCCTGAGATAGGTAAAGGTAGGAAACTGTATAAACCAATCCGCCCATTCTGCCATTGCTGCCCTAGCAACTGAAGATATGCGGACGTGCAATTCATTGTCTAAGTCACGCACTGTGTACATCAAGAATGCCTCGTTCACCCTTTTGTAGTGGTGCAACGACTTTGTGAATTCCAACTGGGGATAATAGTTATATATGTGTTGAACGCTCAATGATCCCTCGGTGTTCAATCCTCTGAATTGACCTTGATAGGCCACCAAGTAGACTAGATATGACACCATGTGGAATGCATGAAACTGAAAATATTATGTTATTTGCTGATGTAGGCAATCACTAATCAAAGTAGGCCAGTCATAAAACTCGGTTTTCTTCATAATGTGAGGTATGGCATAAAACATCCAAGGTTGGAACTTGGTGGCATCCTCGGAACCAGTGACCCTGTTGAGCAAAGTGATGATGATAGCAACTCGCCCTGAACTCCTCGTCCGGACATTCTTGGGCAATGTCTTATGTTTTTCTTCATCCATCTCGCAATCTTCTTGCTGTATTTGTTTTTATGCATATTCCACATCTTTTCACATTCATCCCTCGAAAGAGTTACACTTTCAGGCCACGGGGGAATGGAAAAACACTTTTCAACCATATCAGGCTTTAAACTGCAAATCAACTCTACCATCTACCGGGACCGATCTCCCTAGTAGCCGCAAGCAATGCTTTAATGCAAGCTGCATTACTTAACTCAAGGCTCTAAAACTGATATAGGAATAGACGGCGGCGAGGAGTCCGTAATGACCCGTGTTCTTGATTGAAGTGTTGCCTGCCTTCCAAGGCACGAGGGTCAATAATCGCTTGATATGATGCAAGTCTGCCCTACTCGTTTTGATGTAATTGTGAAAAAGTGTTGATTCGGACTTAAAAATATTAGGAGTGTACTCCATTTCAGAAAACTTGAAGAATGACTGTAAACTCGCCCTGATTCAGACAAGTCTTGTGCAATTTCTAGTTTTAGAATGCTGATTTTTGTGCTTCAACTACTCTAATTTTTTGAGAAATTTTTCGGGAGATATGGGTTTTGTTCGTAATGGTGATACAAGACAACCCAGATCATCCGTTTTTGAAAATCTCGAATTTTGACTGAAAAAGCAGCAAACCCTAATTTCTTCAATTTTTCCCGAAAAAAGTTGGCATCTGGGTTTTGTTCAGAATATCATTAGAAATGGACCCAGTTGATCGAAATTGCAAAACTCTGACGTTTGATTGAAAAAGCCGCTAACCCTAGGTTTTTGAAAAAAGCTGTGATATGGGTTTTCTTCAGAAGACTGATTGGAAAGGACCCAGATGGTTGAATTTTGAATGCACTGAGGTTTTCACTGACATGCAAGATAAAAGCACTTGCTGCAACTTGATGAAATTCTTGAAAAATTCTTCAGAAGATAGAGGCAAAAAAGACCCAGATGACTGAAAAATTGAAAGCCTTGGCCTTCTTCTTGAAAAACTTGATCTTCTGGAACAAAAAGCTTGAAAGAACAAGGGTTTATGCTTGCTGGTCTGAAAAATCTGATGTAAAACCAGCAACTATGGATTCTTGAATCACAAAAATTCTTCAAACTTGCTGCTCCAACTTTCTCCTCTGGATGCTACCTGCAAAAATAATGAAAAATACATTGAAAAGAAGTGTTAAATAGACTTAGGTTTTGATTTAGGTTTTGCTTTTTTTTTTCTGCTTTTATTTCAAAACCCTAAATCTCTGCCTCTTGAATTGGACGCCATCCTTCTCTTCTTGCAAAATTTTGAAATTTTGAAAATCTTCAAAAATCTTCTAAGGCATGGAAATTTGGGCGCCTTTCTCCAAGAGGGGCGCTCAACTTCACCAGACTTAGTCAAAATTTCCACTTTTTCAACTTTTCTCCATTTTAACACGCCACTTCACCACTGATTTCTCGTTGACTGATCAACCTGACAGGCGAGCTGAGTGGTTCACTGCGGAGCCGGACTGATTCTGAAGAAGACGTTCTGGAGGCACCTCCTGCTAAAAACTTGATTTCGACCTCCGAATTCACGGGAGGCTTTTCCTTCTAGGGGCGCCCAGTTTCTTCAGTGTTAGCCATTTTTCTAATTTCCAAGTTCTTCATTAACCTCTCTTCCACAGATGATCTTATTAAATCTTGAGCTCCGGGCGTCGGATTGCTGAATGGCTGTGCTCATCGCGAAGCTAACGGAGAATGAAGAGGGGTCCTCTGGAGACACATTGGTCAAAAAGTGAATTTTTACCCTTCAAAAGGTTGGGCGCCTATCTTGACTGGGGGCGCCCAGTTTACCAACACTTAGTTTATTTTTTGACTTTTTTCACTTTTGCTTTTGGATTTCTCTTTTCACCTCTCATCGGACCCTCTGTTCAGCCTTTTGAATCTGATGACTGTGAGCTCCGTTTGTCGTGCTGAATAGCTCACTGCAAAGCCAGTTGAATTCTGAAGGCATCCCGTTGTAACTTCGACTGCAAATTCCTTTGTTTGCACCCTTGAAAAGTTGGGCGCCTTTCTCTTCTTAGGGCGCCCAGTTTCTCCAGACTTAGAAAAATTCTCAATTCAATCTTCTTCAAGTTTCAAATCTTCATTTTATACCTCCACTTTGACTTGAATTTGTTGGAGACTGGATCGTCGGATGCTCTGATGGGGATATCCATCGCGAAGCTGACTGAACACTGAACAACTTCTATTGGGGATCCAAACCCTAATTCACTCATCTGGTGACCTAAAAAGGTGGGCGCCTTTCTTTAGCAGTGTTAGAAAAATTCATGACTTTTCAACTTTCCTTCCTCAATCCTCGTGCATGTTCATCATTTTACCTTCTGCCGGAAGTTTGAATGCTAACATTGACGCCTGGCAGTCAGATGACCTCCATTGATGACCTCAAACAAATGTATATAAGCCTGAAAAAGTCAATAGACCCAAAGAGGGCAAAACCGATTATTTTAAGATTCTGACTGCACTAGCCTGATACGGACACATTTTGAGCCAATCAAAATCAGTTCGGGCCGTATCGGACTAACTTTCTATTTTTAGAAATTTCTATTTCAGAAAATTTTGCCAAGATCCGCTTCTAAAAAGAAACCTGAAAACCCGTAAAACTTTACTATTTCGAGAAAATTTCAAAAATAGCAGCTTTTCCTAAAATTTAGATGAAAACTCCGAGATCCGGTTTTGTAGGGTTATACGCTTCTAGCGTAATCTTATCGCTTTAAATTGAAAATTTGTGTTTTAACCCTCCATGCAAGACATGCACACCCAAATTTTGACCTTTTTTGACTGATTTGACAAGACTTTTACTCATTTCTTCAAGATGTCTAAGTGTAACAAAATTTTTAATTTTGGGGTACAACAAATCTTATTCTTTAGGTCAGGTCAAGTTTGCTTCTTTACTAATTTAGAGGGTAGTTGTATAGAGAATGTTTAAAACAATATTGTACCTCATCTATGCTGGTGTATTTTTATTACGTGAGGGCTGACTTTTTAATCTTTTTAGGCCATTATTATTTTTAAACCATAGCGCATTTTACGGTCCTTGCCATTTTCGAACCATTGATATGTTTGACATTGTTAAATTCTTTTTTTAACTAAAATTTATTTGCTGGACCAATTATTTTGTCATACATTGACATGTTTGGCATGTTTGACGTAGTAGGGATAAACCTAGTGATGTTTTCTATCAGTTGCCTGCAATATATGGCAAGGAAAATATTACATTTTTAATTTTGTTCAAACTTCATATTCATGCAGATGAAACCTTTTACTTCACAAATTATGTCTTTTTTCTCATTTCTCATGAAAAATAATAAAAAATGATATTTATGTCTTTGGGTGGAGATTACTTTTTTTAGGTGATTTACGTTTGAGACAAGTGGAATAATTTAATAAACAATTCTGATAAGCTATGATCGATCATAAGAAAATAAAGTTTGCTTCATGCCCTTAACATGAATATGAGAATTGAAGTGGTCAGAAACTCCGGCCAATTTTTGTGATGTAAAGAAATTTTCATTAAGAGGCATAAGATCAAGGTCGAAACATCATACTTATCCTTGACATGTGTCTGAAAGGTTTATGAATGTAAACGGAAAAGTAGAGCTTCATTTTTGGAAGTGAAAAATCAATAAAAGTTCATCATAGAAAAACATTAGCAGTATGTTCATTTCACTCCCCTTCAAATGGGTCATGAGAGTAAATTTTGGAGGATATTGTGGATCCCCAAAGACATTTTTTTGTTAATAGATATGTTACAATAACCAAACAAGTAACGCTTCATAGATCACCTTTTTTATACATGGAAAATATAAAATCAAAGGTTTTAGGTGGGTTTCTCATCATAGCAGCAAAAATCTTTTGGGAAAAAAATTGGCAAACCAAAAAGTATTAAGATTTTTTCAAAAAAAAAGGAGGAGGATTTAATTGAGGAAAGAAAGAAGAGAAAAACTTGAGGTTTTAAAATTTGAAGGCATTTTAATATCTTAGAGAGCAAATAAAAATGATAGTTTAGCAAATGAATTGTGATATATATATATTTTTATTTATGTCCATAACACCAATTACATTGCACAATGCATACTTCATAGTCATAAATGATAACTAAATACTCAGAGTCTTCAAATTTTCAATTGCAATCTATTTTGCACAAAGTCAAACCTACAAATTAATTACAAAGTTTCAAAGAAAATCAGTAATGGCCAATGACCCTTGCCACTACGAAGAGAGCTACAATAGAGGGTTGCATATCTTAATGGTGTTTTAATGGATGGGCATATTTTTCAAAATTATGATTATAGTTTATAAGTTAAAATGATTGTTAATGGAACTTCAAATTTTATTTTGTCTTTATTTACAGAACTTTGGTATATGATTCTGAAGGGACCCACCTTTGATACTTTGAACTCTGTTCTTTTTATTAAAGTTTTGATAGTCAAGTGATTTGAGCATTAATACTGGTTCATATTCATTCTATGTAATACTTGCCACAAATATTGAGTAGAGAAGTTAACGTTAAAAAGCCACAAATATTCAGTAGAAGAGTTAACGTTAAAAAGTCACAAATATCCATTTTAAGTTGAGGGGTTAAGATTAAATATAGTCACAAATATCCATTTTAAGTTGATGGGTTAAGATTAAAAATAGTCACAAATATTCCTTCTCGATCTCTTCAGTTAACAATTACATACCGGAAAGAAGCGAAGTCTGAACCTGTTGTCTGAACGAACCAAGCAAGGAGCAGTTGTTGAAGTCGCTGTCGTCACATCCCAAAGGAATGTGAAAATGATCACATAAATTTTTTCAATCAAACTTAAGTTGCCAATTCGGCTTTGGGTTATATATATAATAGTAAAAATATATAAATATAAATTTGGTGATAACTTACTAATTCTCGAGTAACCCGCTCCTCCATGAGTGAAAATATGCGGGAACCGACTCGCAAGGGATCGTGAGCTCGCCTGTCGCGGATTGATCATGTGGCCTCCGATGGGGGCAAGGCACCAGGGGGATCTGCGTTCCGGGTAGCGGGTCCACGTGATTTGTGCGGATTAGCGCGGTGTGACTGCAAAAAGACAGAACGTGACCAAACCGACAGCCTTTGGCCTGGTTCGAGGAAAATCAACATTTTTAAAGTCAGCCCGTGAATGCAAAGTGTCGCTTTGTCCTCTTCGCAAACAGGTTAGATGTGGGCCCTGCTTCTTTATCTTGTCTGGTGATTCTTTGTTTTATCTGTTTCCTGTCTCTCTTTTGCAACGTCAAAATCAGGGGGGGTTGAAATCTTTGGTGGTTAATACACGGTAAACCATGGTTAAACAGTCAGTAAAACCTCAGTCTGTTGCACTCGGGGAAAAGCAGGGACGTGCAGGGGAAATAACTCCTTTTACATTTGGAAATGCACACTCTTTGAATCTAGGGCTTGTAGAGTTTGCATCGGGTGGCTGTGAGTCAATATACAGTCCCCAAATACAGATAGCTGCCTCTTGGTTAAGAAGGCTTTACCAGGAAGGTATTCATATCCCCTGGGATCACTCATTACAAGCTACAAAAGGACCTGCAATCTCACTCTTAAGCCCTCAAGCAGGTGATTTAGTCAAGCCTTGGAATTCGTTTTACCCGGAGGTCCCTCATGTTTTTTCAACTGGCACAAAGGAGAAGTTGGTGTTTGTGAATGCAAAGCAGTATAAAGGGATTTTAAGGCGTAGACAAAGCAAAAAACTGAAACTGTCACAGAAGAAAAAACTCATCATGATCTTACCAAAAGGTAGAAATAATGTAAGTGTCGATATTAACATGCCCCATTTAATAGATGACCAAACAGAGCAAGGGGATGTTAAGGGTAAAAAGAGGGAGATTCTGTCATCTCAAGAGGCTCCAAGGCCAAACCAAAACAAAACAGGAAGTTCTACAATAAGCAAAGGGGATGGAGCAGAAATGCCCCAAGACAATTTGGACTCCTACAGTCCAACAACCACTCCTCTGCTGTGGTCATCTGAGCTCTACGTGAACGAGCTCATGGACATGAAAAAAAGGGTTGATCTCTTAGAAATGAAAGGGCAGCGTGATGATTCCAGGCTAAAAGAAATACTAGAAGCCAACTGGAATCATGCAAGGGAAAACATGCGTCTTAAGGAGCAAGTTTTAAGCTTGCAAAGTAAGATGGAAAGAGGTCAAGAAGAGCTGGTCACTTTAAAGCAAGCTTTAGAACAAGCAAAATCAACAGAAAAAAAGAACTCAGAGGCAGCGTTGGGAAATGACACAGCACAGCTAGAAGCGATCCAATCAGCAATTTCAGACATGGTAACAAGCGAAAGTAAGCTAAAGGATCAAATAGAGGAGGCCAAATCTTGGGCACAAGTCATAAGTGGATCATCAACCACGCAAAATGAAATCATTGGGAAACACATAAAGATGCAGTTAAGAGAAGAAAAAGTCAAGCAAGACAAAGCTAGAAACATCATCATCAAAGGTTTGAAGGACTTCGGGGAAAATGAGGGGACTGTTATCTTAACAAGGGACTTTCTCAAGGACCAACTCAAATGGACAGGAAAAATTCAGCAGGCAAATAGGATTGGAAAGAAAACAGAGGCAGGGAGGGATAGACATGTAAGGGTTGTCTTAGGTAGCATGGAAGACAAGATTGCAATCCTAAAGAACAGGGGGTCCCTTAGAGGCACTCAAATCTACTTAGATGAAGACCTAACATTCGATCAGCAAGAAGAGCGAAGGAAGGAGTGGGTAAAAGTGAAATCAGCAAGGGATGCCGGAAAATGGGCATGGTTGAAAAATGGGAAAGCTCAAATTAGCGAGCGACCATCACACAACAAATAGGGATTTGGGGCCCCACGAGAGTATTTGCACATAGTAAGTTGGAATTGTAGAGGTTACCCTTGGAGAAGAGGACCGGGGTTGGGGCCCATAGCAGAAGGAAAAGACATTATCATTCTTACAGAAACTCATGAGCATGACAGTTGCAAAGTTCCAGATTTTGAAGGGTATGCTAAAATTTCAGTGTGGAATGAAGGGACTGAAACAGGTAAGGGGCATGGAGGGATTACAGTCCTAATAAAAGAAGCTTGGGGAGAGATGATAAAGGTTGAAAAAATGGATCCAAACAAGCAGTTCATATGGCTAAAAATAACAGAAAATGGGGCAATAATTTGGCTGGCTGCATGTTATTTTGCTCCTAAAAACTCAAAGGTCTACAAGAAGAGAAAGATGGATAATGAAGACCCTTTTGCTGCTTTAAAAAAGGACATTTCTGTTTTTAGCTCTTCGGGAGAAATAGTGCTAATGGGGGACTTTAATGCAAGGACAGCCAACAACCAATCCATTCAGTTGGGCAGTAGTGGGGAGGAAGACAACAACCCTATTTGGCTTGAGGAGGCGGAGGTTCAGACTTGGGAAAGGACCTCTCAAGATGGCAATGGGGGTGTGTCACATTTTGGAGTGGAGTTACTTGGTTTATGTAGCTTATATGGTGTGGTAATCTGTAATGGTATGAAAATGTGGCCAAAGTCGGGTGGTATCACTTGCAAAACCTACAATGGGCAAAGTGTTGTAGACTATGTGTTATGTTCTCAAAATTCGGTCTCTAGGCTGCTGGAGTTCAATATTGGGTGCTGCCCTATTGGTCTAAATTTTGATCATATGCCTCTTCTCGTTAAATTTAACATTCAGGATGGCAACCAGCAAGATGGCAAAAATCAGTACTCTCATAAGAAGGCTCACTCACAAGGAAAAATCCTTGTGAATCATGAAAATCAAGAAATCTTTGTGGCTGCGTTGGATCATCACCTCCAAGAAAGAAAAAACATACCATGCAATGAAAGCAACGAAAAAAATGAATACATTAGCAGCAATATGTTGGTTCCACTAATTCAGAAGGCTCTAGAAGGTTGTAAGAGATCTCAAACCAAGAAAGGGATTTCAAATACTTTTCCTACTAACCCATGGTATGATGAGGAGTGCAAAGCAGCAAGAAGATTGGTCAAAAAGAATATGTCAAACAAAGAAAGTAAAGTAATCTACGAGAAGTTGGTAAAATCTAAAAAAGAAACTTATGTGAATTTAAGAAGGAAAGAGTTAATTGCTTTGGGTAAACACAATCCCAAAAGTTTTTGGAGAGAGTTGCAACAAAAGAAGAGTCAGACAGAAAATAGTATCACTGGGAAGCAGTGGTTAGAGTATGCGAAGCTCTTGTATGAACGACCAGTGGAGAAAATCAAGCCCCCTTTAATGCATGCCTCAAGTGAACTCTTCTCGGAGGAGGATATCAAGAAAGGCATAAAAAACCTAGCAAGTGGTAAGGCTCAAGATATTGATGGGCTGCAGGCTGAATTCTTAAAATGGGGTTGTGTGCTCCTCACACCTCACATCAAATACCTCTTTAATAGCATCACTCAAAATGGCTTTCCGGCTGAATGGGCTACCAGTGTGGTCATCCCCTTACATAAAAGTGGGGATATCAATAATCCCTCTAACTATCGAACTATAATGGTCAATCCTCTTCTTGGTAAACTTTATGGGAGCATTTTAGAGCGCAGAATCAGTAATTGGGCCGAAAAGGAAGGTAAAAGGGCAAAGGGGCAGGCTGGTTTCAGACCAAGGCATTCTACCATAGATCACTGCATCACGCTTAGGCACTTAATTGAGAAAGTTTGGGACACTCAAGGGGCTGAAGCTTTTTGTTGTTTCGTTGATTTCAAAAAGGCCTTTGACACGGTACCTAGGGACAAATTATGGAACAGAATGAAGGAACTTGGTATTCCTGATGAACTTAGAGCAGCAGTCCATAAACTTTATGAGAAAGTTAGCGCTAAAATTAGAACAAAAGATGGTATGTCTGAATGCTTTGGTAGCGACATCGGGGTCAAACAGGGTTGTCCCCTATCTCCCACTCTGTTTGGATTATATATTGATAAGCTTGAAGAATGGTTAAACAAAACTGATGGGGAGGGTATTCAACTAGCTAGTTATGTGGTGAAGTTACTTTTATATGCGGACGATCTTATCTTAATTGCAAAATCTGCTCCGGGTTTGAGAGGTCATTTAAAGGCTCTCGAGCTCTTTTGCCAAGAGGTCGGTATGCAAGTTAACACCAGCAAAACCAAAATCATGATTTTTTCTTTGAAAAGGAAGAAGCAGCAGTTTAATTTCATCTTTGAGGGCAGCCCTTTGGAGGTGGTGGAAGAATACAAATATCTAGGGATTGATTTCCATAATAGGCTCAGCTGGGAGACTTGCAGGGCAAAAAGGATTCAGGGTGGCTGGAAGGCGTCTTATCTACTACAAAACAGATGTAGGAAAGCAGAGTTATGGGATTGGAAATCCAAGAAAACCCTTTTTGGTTTGTTGGTGGCACCGGTTGTCCTCTATGGTTGTGAGGTTTGGGGGGGTAGCATGTCAAACCACAAGTGGAGGCAAGTTGAAAGAATTCAAAAACATTTGATCACTACTAACATCAAAGTCAAATCTTCGGTTCCGTATGAGATTCTCTTGGCTGAAACTGGTATGTTCCCGTTGGAGGCATCTGCTGTCATCCGGTTAATAAGTTATTTAAAAAAAGTTGAGAACATGGATTTGCACCGCTGGCCCAAAATGGTTGTTGGGGAGGAGCTAAACCGTAGAAAGAAGACTTGGATGAAGCAAAATAGCAAGTGGTTGAACAAATGGAACATTAAACTACATGAGTGCCCCAACACTAATGCTGAGATAAAAAAGTTTGTGCTAGAAAAGTTTAGGTTTACTATGTGGACTAAGCAGGTTGGCCGTAAAAAGTCACATTATATCCAGGTGTTCAACCCCATGTGGGAGCATGATGAGAAAGACTATTTAAGGGTTACAATTAAAGGCAAGGCTAAGCTTTTGGTCGCTCAAATAAGAACCGGGTCACACCATCTTAGATGCGAGACAGGTAGGTGGGCTGTTCCCAAGGAGGCTTGGGAGCAACGAACCTGTATTTTTTGCAACAAAGGGACTGTCGAGACTGAATGGCACTTCATGATTGAGTGTGCTGCTTATGATGATATCCGTATCCAATATGAAGACATTTTGAAGGTGGACAATCTAAATGAGCTTTTTAGGGAAACTAAGCTCCTCAAAACTGCTAGCTTTCTGATCAAGATCTATAATAGAAGGGCTGATATGGAAAAGAAATTGAAAATGGTTAAAGTTTCGGTGCTTGGTCCCATAGACTGATGGTCTCGTGGACGTCATTAAAATCCATTCATTCATTCATTCATTCATCCGCTCTCACAGCTGGCACAAACAGGGCACGAAAACGGCTAAAATAGGCATTTTAACCTAGTATTACATAGAATCAAGCAAATGAAATAAAACGCGTGTAAAACCCTATTTTGTCTAAAAAATCTCCCGATGAAGTCAAAATCAGTAAAAAAAAAAATAGTTAAAAAACGGCATAACCTGCAATTACACACGATTTGGGTGTTTAAATCGCGATTTGTCGGGAAAAAGCTGCAACAAATCGTCCTCTGCGCGTTCTTCATTAAACCTTGATGCGTATACTCACGAATATTCGCATTTTTTTGCAGATGTTTGCTTCTTCTCATTATTGCAAAGGTCAATTTTGTCTAGTGACGATTATGTTTCTTGAGAAAAAAAAATAAAAAAAAATGAACAATGTGTACTAAGATGTGAGATATATTCATTAGGAAAATAGCATTTCCTCTAAAGACTTGAATACAATCATATTAACGGTTCAACAGTACAAAATGATTTTCTTATTTTAAATAATTGCACTAGCTAACTTATCGTCAAGTTTAAAGAATCAAAATCTCATTTAGAAATAACAAATATTTTAATGAAAGTTGAAAGAGGAAAAGCAAGAGAACGTTTCCTTTTTTGAAATGAATGGGAAAAAAAGCAAGTAAACACATTCTTAGTAGTTTTTCACGGTGCGTCCAAAAAATATTAGAAAATATGATAAATTACAAGATGATTTGTAGTCACGCTATCTGAGTATATTCTTTCAACACATATCATACAGATTTCTGACTAGTTTTCCATGGGAAGGGTGAAATTACTTTTGGGTTAACTGATTATCTCTGGACACAGTCTCTTCATGTTGAATGTGCTTGTTAATGCATGGAAATTTCTTAAAAAGAATTTTATGTGCAGAATTCTAAGAAGTATGTTTTCAAAATTTAAAGCCGCAATTCAAATGCTTGATAAAATTAAAATCTGCTACAGCTAGTCTATATCTATTGTGTAGAGAGAGTCAATATGGGTTAATGCAAAATCCGTAGTATAATGGGTTATACTTATAATTTTCTTCTACTGGTTACATTAAAACTGCTCCATTTCAAGAGAAATGTTAGATCAACTTGTAGTATGCAGAATTGATATACTAAAGTAGTTTGATTGTGATTTATAAATCGAAGGTCATTCATATTGGATATCAGTTATGATAAATCCAACATATCATCTCTAAACTGATAGTCAAACTGAAATAGTACATAAATGTGTGGAAGGATATCTCCAATGTTTTGCTCCACATAAGCAAAGTCAGTAATTTTAATGGCTACACCTGGCTAAATGGTATTACAAAATACTATTAATCAAATGTCTGCAAAAATTATTTCATATACTGCCTTAAATGAAGCACAAAAACTTACTAAAAGAATCTCAGATAATCATGGAATCTAAAACGTGCATGTTGATCCATACAAACAAACATATGGAAGCAAATTAGGAAACATTTGAAGTTATCTCTCAAGTTTTATGGTCTGTTTCAAATTTGAAGGAAAATCAGCCAAGCTGCTTATGTTTTGAACCTGTCACATGATGGTCATATGCATGATTCCTTTCACATATCTTTCTTAAAGCAGTTGTTGGGCACTCTTTCAGCAATTCAGACTGAGCTACTAGTATTAGAATAAAAAGGAACATATGAACCAAGAAAAGGATACAGCTGAAATGGGGACTCCGTTACTCCTAGAATCCAACAAGGGCAACCTCCAACCAAATCTAGGTAAAAGCATCCTTTTCAAAGCCTTAGCAAACTTCAAAATCCAAAAGTAGAAGACTAAGGGAATAAAGAACAGCAATATGGCTCTAATGATTTCTGCTCTCAAACTCAGAGTAGGAGAACTATTACTTGATAATACAGAAAAATAGGATATTAACAACAGATCCTTTGCTGCAGGAGCAACATGTGGCAACAACCTACACCAAAACAATACAGATCTGGACACCACAAGCTACAACTTCAAGGGAGGAAGAGGATCTAGATTCTAGACATCACATATCCTAAACAAACACAATAATGATAGTTTTATCTTGAAATGTGTAGGGAATAGTGCCCCTAAAAATGACCACTTACTCAGACGCAAAATAATCAAGCATGGAATATCAACTAAATCTGGAAACATAAAAAAGAAAAAAGAAAAAGCCATAGTTGCTGAGAGATGCATCTCCCCCCCTCTAAGACGTGTCTCGGAGACCGGTACTGTCTTCGGAGATGTCTCTAGGAGGCTGGAGACTTCCGCCGAAGTTTCCTGAGTATCCTGTCGTCTCCTGCTGCAGAAAATGACATCTCCCGGTAAAATACCTAAAAAAACTTTAAAGTTTGAACATTTGAAACTTTAAAAATTAAAGCATAATGTATTTGACGCATCTAAGAGTGATTAAATTATTGTTTTGAAAGTTCAATGTCATCATATTTTCAGATTTTCTATAAATTATTAATTTTTTAATTTTTTAATTTTTTATTTATATTAAAAAAAAGGGCGTCTCCAAGTACCCCCGTCTCCTATTTTCAAAAAAAAGCCGTACCGGTACTAGTACTAGTCTCCCATACCAGTACCAGTGCCAGTCTCGTGGCAACTATGGAAAAAGCCCATGGGAAAACAAACAACTACATTTTTGCAAGGTAGCAATCATATGGAACTCCCAAAGGTATGTTATCCTTATCTCATTCCATGTGTGGTATTGTGAGTGTCCTATTCTCTTTTGGATACAATATTTAATTTTTGCGTTGTAAACATATACATCCCACCCATGGGTAATAACAAAATCCTACTTTTAGAACAACACAAATAACTGGACCATGGCTGCTGTAGCTAGTCTCCTTATCCTGATGGAAGATTTCAACACCATCAAATCATGTGAGGGAAAAAATAAAGCAATAACTTCAACAAAGGAATGACAAATAGTAAATTGAACCTCATATCCTCCACAGGCATGATTGATATGGACCTAGGGGACAACTCATAAGTCTAGACTAAAATGCGATTGAGGAAGAATCATATAGCAAAGAATCTGGATAGAGTATTACTCTCCCAACAATGGATACAAAGTAACCTTTGCCTCAGTTCTGCTATCCAAAACACCACCCTTTCTAACCATTTTCCCCTCTGCCTGAGCTTTCTGCCTACAACTCTCTGGCCACAGAGTCAATTTAGATTTGAGAGCATGTGATTAACAGGCCCTAGCTTGAGTAGGAAAGTCAAAGAACTGTGGTAGAATGCCCCTACCATCCTTGGGAAAGCCATGTACAGGTTCACAAAAAAGCCAAAATACTTAGGGCAGTAAATAGCTCTTTGGAATAAGAATATTTTTGGCAGCATTTGTAAAAAGAGCACAAAGATCAGTCATCAATTGAGCAAATTGCAAAGAAGGATCAGAAACCATGGACATGTGGAACAAACAAAGCATGAGGAACAACAACTCATAGAGATGTACTCTCCCATCCAACAGTGAGACAAGCTCTATTGGTGAGAAAAGGCTAGAGAGAAATGGGTCAACAGTGGGGACCAAAACACTGCTTTCTTTCCCAAAGTGGTCCAACTAATCAACATGTCAATCAGCAGCAAGGGCTTCATGATGCTCAAGGATAGTGGATCACAAACCTAGAAGACACAGTTGCACATGCAACTTGTATTATGAGACGCTTCTTATTTAGGATCCCTTGGAGGATACTTGTATAAGAGATCAAATCGTGCTTCTCATAAATGTGACCAAAGTAATTGTTGAAGGTGATGATGACAAGATCACCACTGAGATCTCAGAAGAGAAACTTACACAAACAAGCTTCTCCTTCAACAAAGACCAGGATCCTAGAATCGATAGGTTTTCAGCTTCCTTCTTCCAACACTTTTGGGATCTCATGTAAAAAAATTCCTTGAAATTGTTGAGGAATCAAGAGAAAAACCAACAATTGTTAGCTTAAATCAACAATGCCGGAATTGTATTAATTCCTATACATCAGAGACTGCCACCATGGAACAATTCAGGCCCATTTCTCCAGGTAAATTGGCATACAAGATCATAGCTAAAAAAATCTTGAGAACTTTAAAACCTTAGCTGGTCAAAATAATCTCTAAATAACGATTCACTTTCGTCTCTCCTAGGAAATCACTTACAACATTATTGATGTCCAAGAGATTATGCACACCCTAAAAGCCAAAAAAGGACCATGGGTGATTTGGAAGCTTAACATGACAAAATCTTTTGACAGATGCAACAATACCATAATTCTCAGGACTATGAACACTTTTGGCTACAATGTTCAATTTTGCAATTGGGAGAAAAGCTACATGACAACCCCACCATTCTGTGCAGCCATTAATGGGCATATGGGAAGTTTTTGAAATTCTTCAAGGAGACTCAGACAAGGTGAACCAGTCAGTCCTTACCTATCCATTATGATGAGCAGCATGCTTCTTCTGCTAATGAAAACTAAATAGATTCCAATTTTCTGATGACACAATCTTATTCTCTATGATAATCACAAAAGAAATAAAAAGGATCAAGACACTTGTTGAATTCTATCAGTTCGCCTTAGGATTTTAGGTGACAAATAGGATATAGCATCCCTTGAATGATTACATGTTCAGACTGCTACAAGCTTCCTCAACTTTATAAAGTTGTGAACAATGTTTTTATTATATCTAATTACAAAGACACCAACACAACTCTCAGGAGGCTCAAAATGCATTCTCAAAAATACCTACTTATCTGACCCCGAATATTGCAAATATTGGCCAACAGCTGGAGCCATCAGGCAGATGCTCTACTTAAATGTAGTTAACATAATCAAAAGATATACTGTCCACACATAGGTGAAGAAGATCTCCAATCAAGCAATGAAGGCAGCATTCAACAAAGACCTTGGATCCCTGAATCGAGATAGGAAGGGATTGGGCAAATCAACAACTCAAAGAAATCATTCCTTAACTCTGCACTGTCATTCCTCCAAAAAGTACAATAGTGCAAACTAATAATCTTGCTCAGCCTATACCTGATGCCAAGCTAGAATGTGGTAACTGCAGAACAACCATAGTGCAAAGTCAAAACAATTTATTGCTCACAGTGGCCATGGAATTTTGGATGCTGGTTGCTGATGCTCAAAATGAACTTTGGATTTTGCAAGTCCAAGTGGAAAGAAATATAAATGCAGCTACAACAGTGATGCCATCATTTCATCAGTGCACACTAAATCTAAGCTCTGACATTGCAGAGATCCTAAATACCCTTGGTAAGCAGCTTAAAGTTGTGCATTGCATTAACTATGACAAGTTCAAAATAAGGTATAGATTTGACACAACCATCTGGAGCTCTCAAATCAAGAAGACAATGAGCATAATGACAAGCCTACATCTAATGGAAAAACCTATAAAAGCAAATATGGCTTACTGCAGTTCTAAGCACCTGAGGGAAAATCACCAACGTATTAAAATATACAAGAGGAAGAGGGATAACTCTGAGAATATGGAAAACCAACAACAAAGAAGCCCATAACCATATGCAAAGTGCTGGCACAATAAGTCCTTTGGAGATTTCAAGCTCAAGGATCTTCCTCTTTGCCAGGTCCTAAGGCTGGTGTAATTGTTAACAACAGCCCTACTGAATATGCACTTACAAAAGGTAGGAACA
>VDFB02257729.1:0-18746 GCA_007258455.2 Sequoia sempervirens | reverse complement strand
TCATTCACAAGCAACCTCTGACTAAAAAGGATATCTCTATTTTTTTGTGTGCAAAAGGATGATTCTTGGTTCTGTGCAAATAAAACTCACATAAGAATGCCCTGCTCAATGGAATCCCTTGGTGCTAGGACAAAGGCATTATTGGGAATAAAACCATGGCACCCTAATAATATCCTTCTTATTTGGGTGAGGCTGTCGAACCTCTTGCTCCAGTTGTGGAGAGAAAAATATCTCTCCTCAATTGGATGCCTATAGGGCAATCTTATTTATGTTCCTCATGTGAGTCAAATGGCTTGTCATTTTACCTTTGCATGGATGCTTCTTGGCTTTGATTTGTCAAAGAAGTTGGCAGTTAGGAATTGATTCAACAATTAGATTATGAAGGGATTGCCTTCCAATGTAGAGCATGTTTTGCTACAAGTCATCTAGCTACAAATTGCCCAAGGACATCTTTTCCTCCATAACACTCTATTTCCAAAAAGATGACCACATGCTAGAAAGATGAGGAGCCACAACAATCAATGATCTAATCCAATCATGAGGATGACTATCTTTCTATGGATGTCTTTTCTACTGCTTCAAATTCTTCATCAACCTCCTCACTTAAGGCTAAAAAAGCCTTCCTCCCCTCTTGTTGGACTTCTGTCTTCACAAATTCCCTTAGTGGTTAGGGAAGTTTGTAATGTCCCTTTCCCTAAGCAGTGGACAGATGCAGTGGTTAGTCTACCAACTAATCCCTATAGGCTAACAAGGTGTTACGAGGACCCTTTTCAGGGTAATCTTTGGCTCTTCAGCAAACCCTTTGGTGCTTATTTCAGTATTCTTCAGCTCAATGTCCCAGTTTATTTGTGTTGTGCCTTCCGGAGGCCATTTAGGATTTGACGCACACTTACTATTTTTAATAAGTCACTCGGATGTGTTGCTCATACTTATTATTTATAGTAAGTCACTAGTATGGTCAATTGGCAAAGTTTCTATATCTGGCATGGTGGCATAATTATATTCTGGAGTTATATTGGTTAATATTGGTCCTATGCTTTTAATATTAATAACATCGAATAATAAAGTTAAATTAAATAATTAACTTTATGCATTATTAAAATATTTTAAAAAGGGACTTTATTACAAAGTGAATATAAGTGATTTTAAAGTATACTTTATAATATAAGTTAAAGTGTATTTTTAAAAGGGGAGATATAAGCGACTTTTAAAGTATACTTTATATTATAAAGTTGTGTACCAAAAAGGCGGGAAAAGTAAATGAAATTAAAGTAAATTAAATGAAATGAAAGTCAAATGCAAATTGAGTATTATAATTTGGCATTTGAAGCTCACTTTATTCATTCATGAATATCTTTCTTGTGTTGGAGAAAATTGGTGAAGAGCTTCAGCAAGGGTTTGTTAGTTGAAAGCCATAGACTTTTTGAGGACGAAACCCCTCAGGAAGAATAGCTCGGTACAGGAGTGAAATATCTCCCAAGCCAGCTTGCAGACAATTCCATTTCAAGGATTGTGCTTGTGCTTCAACGAATCCAAGAAGTTTTCATAGTCAAGGGTTTGAAAGATTTATCAGATTACTACAAATATATTGATCATTACTTTGGTACAGAGAGTTTGGTGTTTATTTATTAGCAGCTGAAAAGAATAATAAAGGCGATTCATTTTAGCATCAGCAATCTGCAATAAGGAGCACTAAATTAGTAATTACCCCATTGTTGGAATTAAATGAGATTGGGGTTTCTTTCCTTGATGGCGTGAGCAAAATTTACCTTGGATGTGTAAGTTATAGACCTAGGCGCTTATGCTTTATGCTATCAACTGTCTTATGGAAAGGCGTATGGCATGAAAGGTGCATTATGGGCGAGCTGCAGACCAGGCCGTGGGTTCCTTTGCATACCTAGGGCATAAACTCAGTCACACGACCTCACAATACCTTTGGCAGTGTTAATCTACCGGTTTGAATACTGAGCGCATTTATTGTGTAAGTGAACACTGTCATTCTTTGTATATGTGTTGAGAGATTTCTGATATTTCCTTGCTACACATTTATGAGTGATTTAATATAGAAAAATCAGTAATAAACAGTACTCTGAAATCTTTGTTAAAGCATTACTTTAACACCCAGAAACTACTGTTAATTTCTGAAATTTATTTTTAAATACTATGAATATTGTATCTGCTCAATCTGCTAATATCAAGTTGTAAATCAGTAATCTTTGTGGCTACACGTTGGTCTTTAGTGAAGGGTTTTAAGAGTGTACAGTTGTAGCTAAATCTGAGCATTGGTTTTATGCATACCTATTCATTTTGATGCCCAGAATGAATGTGTAAGATTGTAGTTCCATTTTTGCCAGTGTACCATGTTATGGCAGTCGAATGTAAGAAAAACAGAGCTCAGAAATTGATTATCATATTTGTGTATGCATTTCATTTGAAGACTTGAGTTGAGTTTGGAATATATTTTGCATAAACATTTATTACTCTCATCAACACAAACTGAAAACAAATCCAAAA
Source organism: Sequoia sempervirens (assembly GCA_007258455.2). Lineage (NCBI taxonomy): Eukaryota > Viridiplantae > Streptophyta > Pinopsida > Cupressales > Cupressaceae > Sequoia > Sequoia sempervirens. The sequence goes on along the minus strand of VDFB02257729.1, from coordinate 16,232 downwards.
TAATGACATGACAAGTGTTTGACAAAATGCTAATATCTCAAACTGAGCAAAATCGCAGTAGAGATTGTTCCAATTGGGGTGGGACACTTCAATGGTATCAGAGCACAGTTTTTCCTTTCATCCTGTTGGGTGAATCGGAAATATTCAATGGGTTCACATCTTTGCTTTGTTGAGTGACCAACACTCATAGTTTTTAGTTTCAGATTTAAAGGTATGGATCCAGTCAGTGACAAAGAGTTGGTATCAAATGATGGAAAGTGGTTGGCAAGAATACTCTACGAAACAGGTAGTAAGCTTGGCAGTCAACCTCAATCTAGGGATGATACTTTGGTCACACTAAAAAGAATAAAAGAATGTTTGAGTTTTGTTGGACAATCACCTTCTGATTTGTTGCAGATAGCAATGACTCCAACAGTGACTTCTTTGGGTGAGCATGAGTTATTGAGACACGAAAACCAAGAGATAAGGCTCACTGTTACTCTTTGCCTCAGTGAAATTATAAGGATTACAGCTCCTCAAGTTCCTTATAATGTTGGCAAAATGAGGGAGGTATTGCAATTGATTATTGAAAGCTTTGATGGGATAGGTGATGTCAGAAGTCCTTCTTTTGGGAAGAGGATCAAGGTCCTAGAGTTGATGGCACAGGTGAGATCGTGCATTGTTATGATTGACTGTGATTGTAATGACCTTATTTTACAGATGTTTTGTCTTTTCGTGGATTCTATCAATGAGGAACATGATAAATTTATTTAGAACTACATGAGGATCATTATGGCTAGAATCATTAATGAAAGTGATGAAATTTCCCAGCCTATCTTATCTCTATTGTTGGCTGTTCTTAAGCAAGTACAGGTGACATCTACAGCTGCTTATAACTTGGTTCACAGTGTTTTCAAACAATGTGAGGGTAAGTTGAGGCCCTACATGTTTGATGAGGAGCAGGTAGAAGAAAAGGGGTTCAAATCTAAAGTGGTTGATGATGAGAATGCCTTGCATCATGATAGTTGTTTGACAAAACCCCAAGAAGACATTTTCAGCACTCATGAAGTTGATATCATCCTTGAAAACAAATCAGCTTTCATGTTGCATGATGTTGATACTAAATCAAAAGATTTATATGAGATTGATGGGTCCCAGGAGTCCAATTAGTTGGCAGGACAACTGAAGGTGAATGAAGATCAGATTGTTGCAGCCATTAGACACTTTGATGACACTCTTCAGCTGATGGCAAAGTATTGTTGGAGGATTCCAGGCATACAGAACAATCTTGAAGGAGGACTCTCCCTTGTAGGTGTCCATGCACTCAGAGAGGCATTGATGGTAACAAAGACCAACTACCTACAGCTAATCTCAGATAGAGATCACCTACTCATGCTTGGTGAGACATACTTTGATGCATTGAAAGGGAAACGAGAGGAGGTTGACAAGCTTTCCTACAAGCTTGAGGTTACCAGGATTCTCTGAAGAGCACTCAAAAGGCCTTTCAAGAATTGGAGATTCAAATAGGCAAGCTCTATGAGGAATTGAGCTTAGCTCGATCAACATCATCCATAGCAGAAATTTAGTCTTTCAGGGCTACCATGACACCTGCGGATGAGAGTGGTACTCATGGTTTGAAGGGAGAACCCCCTATGATGGTCAAGCACGAGGAGGTTATACACAACTTGCATCACAGGGATCATGAGACATCTTTGAGGGAGAGTCCATTGAGGGCCCAGGATATAGACACGACAGAGGCAGAGATGCATACACCTTGTGGACCATCTAGCAGTGAGGTGCATTCATCCGCACGTGACAAGGCTACTAATCTCTATATTGGTAAAGATTTCTATTGGTGAGTCTTGTGCTGAGAAGGCAAAGTCTTGTGTGACTAGCGTGTTGAATCATCACGCTATCCTATCCCATCTCATTTGCATGAGGATTGCAAGGCATCTATTAGTGGGAGCATGTCCCCTACATCTGCCAGCAAATTGGATAATGCATTTGTTGAGGTGGATGGTAGGCATGAGCCTAATGAGTCATTGGGACTCAAGGAACAACTGGTAGTCACTGAGGATAGGGTTCTCCAAACCCTAACTCGTTTCGACAACACACACAAGTTTGTGGAGTACCTCCTGTGGTTAGCACAATTGGAGGAAAGGCAGAAAAGGGTAGTAGTTGGGAGTTCCATATCTAGTCTGCAAACTATCATGCATGCCCTAGAGGGAATTAAGTCAAAATACCTCCAATTGCTATCAGATAGGGACTTTGCTATTGGGTTCGCAAGGAGAACTAGCAGAGCATCTACCCAATCAGCCCTTTAGAATCAAAGATGTGAGCCACCTCCTAATTCAAGTGATGAGGGTGACGAGGCGTGCGTTCCCAATGACTTTGTTGGTCAACCATTGGCCAAGCAGGTGCATTCCATCTTGACTACATAGTAAGGAGTGCTCATCACTTCATTTTTAGTCCACGCACATATGATTTGACAATGCGTAGGTGTGGGTTGGCTCAGGATTCATTTTATCCATTGTGGGATGGAGTGTTTCCATCTATGGAAGATGGAACCAGAGACTGCGAGTATCCAACTCTGCTACTTTCAGATGGTTATTTACAGGGTCAGGGATCAGATTTTCAACATGCAGATGTGTCTTTTGCAGAGTTTGGAGTGGGGTGTTGTGATGCTAGCACTTCGAGTTATTTCCATCTTCTCATGTTTGATGGATGTGAGGTTCTGATGTGGTGGGATCCAAGTGGTAACAGGATTGGCACATCAGTTCAGTTGGATCCCGATGTGTTGATTCACCACTATCGGCATGACAAAGATTATATCAGAGTAGCGTAGTGGAAGTCAACAGGTGATATGTATGTCAGACTTCCATTTTGGTTATGGGATCCAGGGATTCTTATGTTTGGTGGATTGCTCTACATTGGGGTAGTTGTCTATAGAGATGATGAGCATGGTTTTAACTATACCGAGCGGATGCAAAGGATATGTTGTTGGGCATTCTACAAGTTGATTTGGGATCAAGGCATTCAAGTGACAGGCCAGGGTATCTAGGTGAGGATTGCTTGGGGAAAAGCAATCTTGGGGAGGGTGGACTGTAATGTCCTTTTCCTAGGCAGTGGTCAAATGCAGTGGTTAGTCTTCCAACTGGTCCCCGAAGGCTAACAAGGTGTTCAAGGGACCCTTTTGAGGGTAATCTTTGGCTCTTCAAGAGACCCTTTGGTGCTTATTTCAGTATTCTTCAGCTCAGTGTCCCAATTTATTTGTGGTGTGCCTTGAGGAGACCTTTCAGGACTATTTGAAGCACACTTACTATTTATAGTAAGTCACTAGTATGGTCAACTGGCAAAGTTTCTATATTTGGCATGGTGGCATAATTATATCCTAGAGTTATATTGGTTAATATTGGTCCTATGCTTTTAATATTAATAACGTCAAATAATAAAGTTAAACTAAATAATTTAACTTTGTGTTATTAAAACATTTTAAAAAGGGACTTTATTATAAAGGGGATATAAGTGATTTTAAAGTATACTTTATAATATAAGATAAAGTGTCTTTTTAAAAGGGGAGATATAAGTGACTTTTAAACTATATTATAAAGTTGTGCACCAAAAAGGCGGGAAAAGTAAATAAAATTAAAGTAAATTAAATGAAATGAAAGTCAAATGCAAATTGAGTATTATAAAAGGGCATTTGAAGCTCATTTTATTCATTCATGAATATCTTTCTTGTGTTGGAGAAAATTGGTGAAGAGCTTCAGCAAGGGTTTGTTGATTGAAAGCCATACTCTTTTTGAGGACGAAAGCCCTCGGGAAGAATAGCTCGGTACAGGAGTGAAAGATCTCCCAAGCTAGCTTGCAAACGATTCTATTTCAGGGATTGTGCTTGTCCTTCAACAAATCCAGGAAGTTTTCATATTCAAGGGTTTGAAAGATTTATCAAATTACTGCAAATATATTGATCATTACTTTGGTACAGAGGGTTTGGTGTTTATTTATCAGCAGCTGAAAAGAATAATAGAGGCGATTCATTTTAGCATCAGCAATCTGCAATAAGAAGCACTAAATTACCCCATTGTTGGAATTGAATGAGATTGGGTTTTCTTTCCTTGATGGCGTGAGCAGAATTTACCTTGGATGTGTAAGTTACAGACCTAGGCGCTTATGTTTTATGCTATCAACTGTCTTATGGAAAGGCGTATGGCATGAAGGGTGCATTCTATGCGAGCTATAGACCAGGCCGTGGGTTCCTTTGCATACCCGGGGCATAAACTCAGTCACACGACCTCACAATACCACTAGCAACATTAATCTTCAGGTTTGAATACTTAGCACAGTTATTGTGTAAGTGAACACTATCATTCTGTGTATATGTGCTGAGAGATTTCTGATATTTTCTTCTTGTACATTTCTGAGTGATCTGATATAGAAAATCAGTCATAAACAGTACTCAGAAATATTTGTTAAAGAATTACTTTAACACCTAGAAACTGCTGTTAATTTCTGAGATTTATTTTTAAATACTATGAATATTGTATCTGCTCAATCTGCTAGTATCAAGTTGTAAATCAGTAATCTTTGTGGCTACACGTTGGTCTTTAGTGAAGGGTTTAAGAGTGTACTGCTGTAGCTAAATTTGAGCATTGGTTTTATGCATACCTGTTCATTTTAATGCCCATACTGAATGTGTGTAAGACTGTAGTTGCATTTCTGCCAATATACCATGTTATGACAGTCAAATGTAAGAAAAACAGAGCTCAGAAATTGATTATCATATTTACGTATGCATTTCATTTGAAGAATTGAGCTGAGTTTGGAATATATTTTGCATAAACATTTATTACTCTCATCAACACGCACTGAAAACAAATCCAGAATAATGACATGACAAGTGTTTGACAAAATGCTAATATGTCAAACTGAGCAAAATCGCAATAGAGATTGTTCCATTTGGGGTGGGACACTTCAAAGCTCCTCCTTCAAATAAAGCTCATTAGCATTCTCCTCCTAGTGCTTCAAGGCTAGTTTTGCTTACTACCTATTTTAGTATGCGTTGATTATAACTGAGTAAACAAGATAAGTAAATACCAGAACTATAAAGAACTCAAACCAACGATTGCATAAATATTAAAGATATAACCCATTCATTTGCTTATACAAAATAGTTCAGGGAGTCTTCCCACATGTGTTCCCCTTTCTCATGTACAATAGAAGTATATAAAGTGGCTGACAATTGTTGAGAACTTCCAACCATCGGCAACTAACAGGAACAACCGTTTACATCCAAGAAACTAATTCTGTCGACTACCAAAGAAGTAAATTAAAACTAATAGGAATATCTACTAACTGCAATTTTCTCCTCTTGCAATAGTCCCTTCAGCTTCTCCTGATGCTTGGACCAAGGTGGAAAGGAAAAAGAAATTGTTGCCCTCAACCAAAGGCACACAAGGCAAAAACATGTTGACTCTCCGCTCTCATGTCAAAAAAGGTTAACTTAGTTCTTCTTATTTCTCTATGGGTCACCTAATTCCTTAACATTAGTGTCATTTACTTTCATTAGCTGATCTATTTACTATAGTCCTACTCAGATTTGTCACATTTGCTCCCCTGTTTATGGGTCTGAAGCAAAATTCTCGCATGGAAATTTTGAAATTTTATTAAAATAAAAGTGGGTCCTCATTGTTGGAAATTTGAAATAGATTGAAAAACCCATGGAACTTTTTAAGAGAAAATCAAAGCTACATAAACTGGAAAAGCATAAAGAATGCAAACCAGAACTTGGAGAGATTATGCAATGTCAATATGACAAAATGCATGAAGAGCTTCCAAGATGAAAAATAAAAGCTAGGTAGTAAGTTTATATAGAACTTAGGAGAGGATGGAGGTGGCAAATCAACCAATGAGAATCGACCACCAAAACCACCAAAATTAAATAAAGTGATAAAAATGTAAATACTCCACCCTTAAAGGGTGGAGGACAACTCATCATTTTATCTCCTAGTTATTAAATGATTAACTCACTTTATTATCCTAAGCAAGCCTTAATACATGTGTAGGGAAAACCTATAACTAGGAAAATTAAATATCCCACTAGGAAAAATAAAAACCTACACTAACACGCCCCCTTAAGCACAACTTAGGAGGATGCAAAAGATGATAGGTCCCAACAAATGAGGCCATGTTATGTAATGTCCCCATTATTTTGCGAGCATCAGAGTCATTGGATTAGCCTATTATGTCGATCCTCGTAGGCTAATGGTTCTGGGTAGAGGGTCACTTGAACGGGCACTTGGTCGGTAAAAGGAAGTATTGGTATCCGGAGTTTAGTGACGTGGTGAATTTGCGCGTTTGGCGTGTTATTGGAGCTTAAGATATTGATCATCACCATTTATTTCACTTACTCAGGCTTAGGGACCATGTGTCTATTATTTAAAGGGGTCACTTTATATTTTTCAGTTACTATTCATCACTAAAGTGAAAAAGAACATAACTTAAGTGAATAGTGCCATTTTAATGAATAGTGTTTTCAATGACAAATTATAAAAGGAGCTTGAGAAGTTCGACCTCTTTATGCTTGGATATGTTTTGCTGATTGAAACTTGGGAGTTGGAGATTGTGGAAGAGAGAAACTAGGGTTTCTCAATTTCAGCAGTGGGTAAGCCTGGTTTGGGCTTGTAGTTAGAGTTTTGGCATCTTGAAGGTGTGAAAGACCACCCTAAAGTGCTGGTTTTTTTTCTTGTTGCTGCATTGGGAGCTCGAAGTTGCTGTTTTCAAGGGTTTGAAGTCATCTATTGGAAGGGTATTTGATGTTAGAGGCTCCATACGCCATCCTGAAGGTGTTGTTTGCATTTTATGAAGTTTTTGAGAGCTGATTTGATCACCTACAGCCAGCCGCCATTACATGAGGGTTTGTGACAGCCAAAGCAAATAAAACGCCTTCAATTTGCAGCTGCTTTCTCTTCTAAAGTGGGCGCCCTCATCATTAGAAGCTTTTTCAACAAGATTTCGGAAGGAGAAACATGTATGTAATTTTGTATGAACATTTTAATGGGCGCGGGTACTGTAGCAGTCACTATTCACAGTGAAGTTTGGCTGTAAGTAGAATTAAGACATAAGATGTATTGTCTCTCGAATTTGATGCTAGTTGTCTATGCCATGTAAGCTCTTATATCATGTAGAATGCATCTTAAAGATCATTTTGAATCTTGCTTGAGTATCTCTTTGGATGTATGCAAGCCGTCCCATTATGTACTCTCTCTTGTAATGAAGAAAGTCTATTAATTATGAATTTGGGACTTCTTGTGTTATCAATTGAATTTTAGTTCATTTCGGGTTCATATTACATGCATATGCTTGTTAAATTTATGTATATCATTGGCATTAATTCCCAAACACGAAAAACACAAAGGAAACAAATACAAAACCACAAATCAGACCTACAAGCATCGCGAAAATCATCGCAGCAGAGTGTCAGATCATCACAGTGGTATCAGAGCATATCACTACAGTGGTAGCAGAGTGGATCACCGGAGTGTGGTTCATCACATGTTAGGTGTACCCATGTACATATCAAATTCCCCCCAAAGAAGAAGAAGAAGAAGCCCCCCCCTCCCCCAACAAATAGAGAGAGAACACCCCCCACAATAGAGGGAGAAGAAGAGAACAACTCAGTAGCTCCCTAACCCCCTCCCCCCAAAGAGATCCAATGGTAGATGCTCGAAACTAGATAGAGAAAATGGTCCACAATTGTTGAACAACGTTCCTCCCCTTGGGAAGAAACAAAACCAATGGTGTATGCAAGATATCTCCCAAGTCCTGAAAGGAATATGTAGGAAGAAAGTACAAAATGTATGAAGTCTCTGAGGTCGGCTCAAGTAGCCCCATGTCAATGTTGAAAGTAGTCACAATCAAATTAGGCATTCAAGGCCACACTACTGAAGATGAAAAATCAGAATCTCCTAGAGACTGATGTAGAACACCATACAAAGACTCAAGTATCTCCTCTAAAGATGTCTCCTCCAAATACTAATCCAACGTATCCACACTCATATCAAACTGTAAGGAATAATCATGTAGAGAATGAACAAGAGGGTCAATGTAATGTCCCCTTCTTAGTAGCCACCCTGGAGATCATCTAACCTTTATTATTCCCGAAGGCTAAAGGAGAAATAAGGGAATAATGATTAAATTAATATTTTGTAAAGATATCTCAATAATTCAAAATCATAAAAATAGCTTTATATTTAATTAATTTAATAAAAGTGACTAAAATAAAATAATATATATCATAAATTCACTTTGGGAATAAAATAATAATATTTTCTACAAGCTTCTTGGAGGTGATTGAGAAATCTTTATAAGGAGCTGTGGGCTTGGCATTTGAGCATGTCTTGAGTTATACTTTTCATACCAAATTGGTGAGAGCTTGAATGCTTGCTTATCCGAGGGTTTTGTTGTGACCTTTTCACACATCGCCCCATTCAAGATGGGGACCCCTAAATTTTTACTCCATTCTGGTCTTTTGGCTTTGGTTTTCGTCTTTCTCTCTCGTTCTGCTTCTTTTCCGCTATCTGCTTTCCGGGGGACGCTCTAGTTTGCGAGCTTGAATGTAAAAATTTGGCCAAGTACTAAAATTAGGGTTTCACATCTTTAAGTCACTTTGGGGTCAAATTGAGTTGGTTGGTCAGCTTTTGAGCCTAGCAGTGCTATTAAAATGCTTTCAGCAACTAACCCCTAAATTTTCATTGAGTTCTGCCAACTTTCTATTTTTAGTAAGTGTCAGTTTAGGGTTGATTTTCTCAAGGTTTTCACATTCAGACAACTTCATTGCATTCCGAGCACTTCAAGTTCATTCTTGACAAAATTTGAGCAAAAACGAACGACTTGCTATTTTTAGCAGTCCGGCTTCCAGAGCAGATTGAAGGGCCTATATGTTACATTTTCTAATGCATGTCCGGAGATTCTTTCTGGGTTTTTCGAGACCTTCGCAGTGACATGACATGCAAAGCAGGGTGACAACTTTCAGCGTTCAGCCTTCGGAGGCCGATATTAGGGTTTGCATGAAGGATTTCTCAGCACATGTTGGCATTTTCTTTCTGGGTTTTCCAAGAGCTTCGCGATGGTGTAACATGCAAGTGGAACCAATCACTTTTCAGAAACTTACTATTTTTAGCCAGTGCTTGCATGTTGAGGATTTTTCTGGGTTTTTCTGGGTTTTTCGAGATTTTTCAGGCAGTATGACATGCAAAATCATCCAGCAGCCGGTTGACCACTTTTTCGGCCACTTTCTATTTTTAGCAGGTGCCACTTAGACGGTTGCTCAGCACTTTGGAGCGGCAAACTGATCGTCATGCAATTGAAACAAGGTCAAACGGAGCTCATTTGAGGAACATGCATAAAATTAGGGTTTTGAGCTTGGAGGCTAAAAATGAGGGGCCTGACGACAAAATCTCCAAAACCGAAATATCCATCATGGTCAGCATCTTTCAGGAAGTCTGATGGCAAAATTTGAAGGCAATCAGAGAACTTGCTATTTTTAGTAAGGTGTTCCAGACATAGGCTATAAATAGAAAGTTGATCTCGGTATCAGCACAGACAGGCAAATTCACCAATGAGGATCACAATATCCAAATTTCAACTCGAACGGAGCTAGGGAAGTCTCAGAAACAAGCACTTACTATAAATAGTAAGTCACTTTAGAAGCAGCTATAAATAGCAGGTTGACGTCGAATTCTCAGCAGGAACAAGTCAAACAAGTGATAAGGGATCCGTGGTGCAAACTTCAAGGCAAACAGAGTTGCAGAGAACGAAGAATCAGATAATTGCTATTTTTAGCAGGTCAAGACACTGAAATTAGGGTTTCCTAAAATCAAGGGCAGAACACGACAGTCAAGCAAAAACAGCATCCAGTTACGATCACCAAACATCAAGCATTCAACACATGAAATCTGAAGACTTTCTGAGCAGTTTCTATTTTTAGCAGGTTGCTAAAAATAGCAGGTATAAACAGGCATCGACAGAACAAATCAGTTGAAATTCAGGGCAAGGTGAAAATCAGGCTTTCCAAGATCAAAATCAGTTGATGGCGCAAGATTCAGAGAACTTTCTAAAAATAGAAACTCAGGGCGAATTAGGGTTGACAGAGGAAAATCAACTTAAATCTGGCAAAAGGCATGAAATTCGCTAAAATGGATAAAATTTGGAGTCCGGCATTAAAATCCACCTTGAGAAGCTGGAGATGACTTGAAAATTTCTAAGGCATTAGAACTGGAGGTTCCATGTGTCATTTGCGCCCAAGGATGTTGGAATGGGATATTTCGCCTAAGTCTTGAGATTAAAAGTTCAACACATCATTTGCGCCCAATGTGCAAAAGTGAAAGTCAAGACCCTCATATGCGCCCAGGCCAAAACTGGAAGTACCAACAGGTAAATGCGCCCTAAAAGAGAAAGTAAGTTAGGAAAATTTCCAAATCACGAAATTGAAAGCACCCTCTATGTTTTGCGCCTTGGAGCTGAAGGAATGATATGCGCCTAAACCAGGAAAGAGACTTGATAAAAATTGACTAAGGTACTGAAACTGGAGGTTACCCATGCAAAATGCGCCCAAGCCAAAATGAAAGCTTGACTTGTCATTTGCGCCTGAAGGAAGATATTCTAGATCATGGAATTAAAAGTCGATACCCTCATATGCGCCCCTCTTTCAAATGAATTCGGATTTTGTCTAAGTACTAAAACTGAAAGTTGCTGGTGTCATTTGCGCCTTGAGAAGGCAGGATGAACTTGAAATAGTCTAAGCCGTTAAGAGATTGAGCTTTAAAAATTTTCTAACATATGAATTTGCGCCTCTGAAGGATGAAATTGAGACCTCCACCATGAATTGGCGCCTAGGAGGAAAAGAGATGATTAAAAATTAAAGCTTGGTCTCTCATTAGCGCCCCAATCCAAGTTGAAAGCTCCAGGTGCTAAATGCACCCACAACATTGAAGTTTGACATGTGATTTACGCCCAAGATCAAGATGATTTAAAATCAAAATATGAAGGCCAAGAGGCGTTAAAATTAAAAGCTTATGATATAATATGCGCCCACCTTTAAGAGGAAAGGTTGAATTTTAAATTTTAATGGGGCATTTGGAATAGAAAACCAAGGTGGAAATTAAAAGGCGTTAGGAGTAACAAAATTTCTCCAGGCAATTAATTTTTTTTTTTATTTTTTTTAAATTCACCTAAAGTTGGAGAAATTAAATTAATTTAATTAATTATTTTCCTAAGTATTAAATTTAAATTCCCCTTTTAATAATTTTCAACACATAAAATTTTAAATATTGGACGATTTTAAACATGGGGAATTTATTTCGGAGTTAATTATGGATGGAAAATAAAATTACGCCTAGCCGATTTAAAGTGTGGATATCGAATTTTTAAAGTGCGTTGGAGAAATAAATTAAAATGGCATTTAAAATTAAATTTTAATAAATTAAATATGCCATTTTAAAAAGGCAGTTGAGGATTATTTCAAATCGGAGTAAAAATGATTTTTTCGAAATTACTCAAGGTAACTGGCAGTCGGGAGGGAATTTTAAATTTGAATTGAGGAAAGAATCTCCCTAAATAGCAAATTGTCATAACAACTGCAAGACGACTGGAATATTCCCTTTTAAATTTAGCAAATGCGTCAGTCATGATGAAAAGAATAAATGGCATCTGCTAAAATTAGCACCGGCTTTTGGCTATAAAACTCTGAGGATTTTCATTCTCATCTCACAAGATTCGAAGCTGAAATTTATGCTGGTGAGTTGAGTTGTGAGATTTAATATTTTCAATTTGAGAGTTGCTGAAAGTGTGAAGTCGATTTTTCAAGAGTTTGGAATTGTTGAGGCTTGAATTTCTCGAAGTTTGTGAAGTTGCTGAGAGTTGATTTCTCAAAGTTGCTGAGTTGCGAGGTTGCTGCGATTCGAAATAAAGTTTGAAGTGTTAAGCGTTTTTATTTCTCCACGTTGCTGAGGTAAGTATTCAAAGTTGCTGAGACTTTATATTTTGCCGAAAGTTGAAATGTTTTCGAAGTTGAAAATTGAAAAGGCTGAAATCATTTAATCGTGCTGGAAGTCAAAATTGTTTGAATTCGAAATTACTTGAGCTTGAATTTTCTGAAGTTGCTGAATGTTAGAATCAAGTCAAACTTAAAATTGTCGAAGCCATCGAAGTTGCTGATGTATAACTTTCGAAGTGCTGATTTGAGATTGTTAAAACTTTTCGAAGTTGCTGATTTATAACTTCCGAAAAGCTGATTTGAAATTACCAAGACTTGTTGAGTTGAACTTATTAATTCTTCGAAGTTGCTGATTTATAACTGTCGAAGAAATAATTTGAAACTTGGTGATTTATAACTTGCAAGCTTGCTGATTCTAAATCTTCGAAGTTGCTGATGTATAACTTCCGAAGTTGTTGATTTAAACGTTGCTGAAACTTAACACATTTTCTGAAGTTGAAATTGCTGAAGTTAATTTCTTACAGAGAGATGAAAATTTCCTTTGGCTGCAAGTTGTTGAAGTTCGAAGTTTAAGTATGCCGAGGTTTGAGGACAAAGTTGGTTGCTGAAGCTATTAACTCATGTTTATTTTTTGCAGCCAACTTCATTCGCCAGCCGTCCCACATGATCTTTATTTTAAAAAAAGTTGGAAGTGTAATGTTTGCTTTTTGTTTTGCAGATGGCTGATGGACGGCGTGATGATAAAGGCTGAACTAAAGAAAGCTGGAGCTGCCGGGAACAAACGGGCCGGCAAAGAAACGCCTGTGCAATTATCAAAGGCCGCTCATTTCGCATCAAAGATCGTCAAGTTTGGCAACTCGACCACACCAACCGGCCTTCAACCCCAGGCTTCGCTGCACGCGGCAGGCAACCCGCAGGAAACCCCTTTGCTCGCTTTTCCTCGTATCCCAATCGCTTTTATGATTTTGAAAGTTTTGCTCTTTTTTGAGGTTTTGCATAGAATAAGGAAGATTTACGATTTGAAAGAACACGAATAAATTCAAATAAAATGATATATCTCTGAAAGTGATGGAATCAATTGATACTTCTTATACCAGACCATTTATTCAACTTCTGGAACTATTACAAATAAGATCTGTATACATGCAAACAAAAAGGAAGTGATATTTTAATGGAAAACTTGGTATTTGCAGCAATGAATGATATTCAAGGAAATGTATGGCTGAAGTGACTGATGCACTTTCTCCTTCCGCGCATGTCCACCGGGATGATGCCGAGCAGGTAGGCTTCGCGGACAGTTAACCGGCAAGCTTAGCTGGCGTATTCACTCGATATCGAGAAGTACGGCCTTGCAGTAATGGCCTGCAATGAAAGGTAACGGATTGTACAAAGATCACGATTAAATGGTAACGGCCTCTCTACCTAACTTAATAGCAGTGCCTTTATAAGATTTGCTTCCTGGATGAAAACCTATTAAAAACTCTGAAAGTTAAATGATCTCTGGATGCAATAAATATTCCCTTGTATAGATTTGTACGGCCTTGTAACAGCAGCAACCAATAAATAAAATGTACGGCCCTTCCTTAGATTGCTAGATCACAAAGGTATAGGTGCCTGGATAGATAAATCCCTGCTGGAAGATTATAACTCTGAAAACCCTGAATATTAGATCAACTGTGAAGCTCTGCAATTTCTTCTGAATGAAGAAATCCCTCTGCCTAGCAATAAATCAGGTGATATCTCACACCCTCTGAACTGCTCTCACTGGAGATGGCTCGTTCCCCAATGCATTCGAGACTGAAACCCTAAGTTTCTGTGCTCAGACCAAACTTGATCAATTTTCAATAACTCAATATGACATAATGGCTCGAATTCCAATGCAAAGCCTATATTCTCCTCAAAAGTGCGAATTCCTTAAAGATAGGGAATTTTAAATAATTCGACTTTTATTATTTTAATTATTCAATAGTCTCCGATTAAATTTTAATAATAAAATATAATCGTCAACTGGCCCCTTTCTGATGATGGGCGACCCCCTTCACTGAAATCACTTAAGTTATAATAAAATATTATAACTTTATATTATAATTTCATTTAATTAATATTTAATTAATTCACCAGCCATATTATTATCTTCATTATTCATCCGGCACGAAGTCACCAAGTCATGAACACTCAAGTGATTCCTTTAACGCCACAATCCATATTGCTAAAATATGTGGGTCCCAAGCCGATCGCCACAATCAAGCAAAAATAGCAACTTCTCGCAAGAAGTGCCCAATGAGCCCTAACGAAAAGCCAACCGGACAACATCGACACCGGGCCGGAGCCAAGTTCAATAAGACCCCTCAATCCATCCCATCACCAATTTAGGTTCCATACTAGGCTACATTTACTAACCGATGTCATAAAATTGGGGATATCAAGTGCCCGGCTCTTCCTCAAATCATTGTTTTGTCCCCAAGCAATGTCCATTGCAAAGAAACTCCAATCCACGGGAGGCCCAAAAGAAAAACTGTGAAATGTCCCACACATCACGAACTGTCTCCTGTAGCATCATCAAAAACTCAACTGCGCAAGCTATCCCTGGATCCCAAACCCAGAGTGAAAGTCTGTCGTGACTGTCATCCTCAGGCTGCCACTGCGCTCTACTGCCTCCAACTTCACCATGCTGAGAATAGTGAAGTAACCCAATGGGACCCATCCAATACTCGGTGCCAAAGCTGTCGCCACCGGGATCCCAATACAATATGAATTCACATCCGCCTGTCGTACAGAGACAAGAACTTTTAGAAGCATCTGCTACACCGAATCTCCCTGTCCTCTGCTAAACCCTCATGGATGTGATAACTGACCAAGCCATCATGCCTACTAACACCATAGTCGCCCTGTAACCATGAACCCGTATGAAAAATCTGCGACATAGAAGTAGCAAGCCCTATCAAATACATATCAGCATGATGGATAACTGACTGCTGTCCCTGCAAGTAATTCCCCACAAACAACTGAGTCGAGTACTTGCAGCCGCCAATCCCATCCCTTGAAGATGGTAACTCTGCACACAGTAATGAATTACTCCCCTCGACTGCACCAAGAGAATCACCCTGTGCACAAGAATTGTGCATCGAATACGAATCATGTACAGGTGGATCAAAGAAAAAGCTATAAGCACTCCTCACCGTGTACACCCCATTAAACTCCTCTGTGAGCCTTGTTTGGAATCTCGATGCACTGGAACAATCCCAAACACTACGATTATCACCCAACCCAGAACTAGTATCAAGAGTACGATCAGCTTCCAACTCGAAGAGTGGGTTATCATAGATCAAACCACCATCAAATTCAAATAATGGATTATTCACAAACTGCACAATCACTCCATACTGATTTGAATCATCCATCTCTAAATCCCTGGAATAATAAATTGAATTGTACTCCTGACTTGGCTCAACCAGTTGCCGATCATAATCGACTGCATCGGATAAAATGATTGATTTGCTTCCAGGAGAGGGAAACAAATCAACATAAGAACCAATCTCCCAACTGGATGATACTCTGGATATCTTCTGTGAACATGGACAAGTGTCGAGGGTTGTCACACAACTCTCTAGTGGATCAACAACCATGTCACAGGAACTATCAATGATCTGCCTTGCATCACCTATCATGGGACTAATCTCAAGAGAACCTGGTGCAACGCGTGGCTCACTGCAACTCTCAACCAGTGCACTCATCCCATCTGTATCAACTGCACCTGTGACCGTGATGGATGTAACCACATCCTCCACATATCCCTCACTGCTATGAACCATAGGTGTATACTCCTCACCAACCGCTGCCATGGAAATCTGAACTATATCAAAAGATGGTGAAGATTGTGCCAAACTCAACGCCACGGTAAGCTTTTCAATCTGTAACTGTGACTCTTGAAGGGCCAACTGGGTGCTCTGCAATGAGTCCATAGTCACCTCAAGCTCATGAGTGAGCTCATCGATCTGCTCATCCTTCCCCTTCAATGCATCATAACAAATGCAATCCCACTCGAGAAGGAAATCCCTGTCCGCAAGTAGTCTTAGGTAGTTTTGTTTCATCATTCCAATTGCTTCTCGAAGTGCATGTATCTCTGCAAGGGAAAAACCACTATCACCGTGCTCATCTGTCATAGGAGTACTCCAACCGTAGGTAGCCAACATTTGACGAGCAACATCAAAATGCTCAAGGGTTGTGGCAATCATATTGTCATTCACTTGTAGTTGCC